>CAKALG010016272.1:0-12895 GCA_916700815.1 Helicolenus hilgendorfi
CCACCGAACAAGGCGCCCTTATGAAACGCAGCGGGCGTTCCATTAAGTACAGTAGTAGTTTAAAGAGCAAAAGAGACACACCGGGTGGGCGGGACTGGAGGTGGATAGATCCAACAAACACAAGACTTTCATCCAGGAGATCGCTGACGTGCGTCACGTCACAATCAGCTGTTCGTTCGAGTCCCGTGTTCACAACGTTCAGTTTCATTTTCACTGTACAGACATAGTCGTAGTTTTAAGCCCAACCATATTGTTCTTTCCTAAACCTAACTATAGTGGTTTGATGCCGAAAATAAAGTGACGCCAAGGGGCGTGACAAAGCGGTGGTATGTAACAAGTTGGGATAATAATAATAATAATAATTTTACTTATATAGCACCTTTCAAAATAAGGTTACAAAGTGCTTTCCAATAAAAGCATGATACAAATAATTAACACCCAGAACTTAAAATCTAAACAAAATAAAATCATAGAAATAGTAACAACAGTGCACCATCAGTTAAGAAAAAGCCATGATATAAAAGTGTTTCTTAAGAAGAGATTTAAAAGGAAGATACTGAGTTTGTCTGCCTGAAATCCTCAGTTAGGGAGCTTCACAGCTGAGGGGCCCGGACGGCGAAGGCCCGGTCAGCTTTGTTGACAAGTTCAGATTTTGGAACTGTTAGTAGGGCCCCGCCAGAGGATCTCAAGCATCGATCGGACTTGTAGGGAGTCAACAAATCACCGATATAGGCAGGAGCCAGAGCATTCAATGCTTTAAAAACAAGCAGTCAAATCTACTGTTGTAAAATCAACTCTAAAACTCACTGGTAACCAGTGAAGGGCAGCAAGGATCAGTGTGATGTGGTCACTTCTCTTGGTACGAGTTAAAAGCCTGGCAGCAGCGTTTTGCGGGATGAGAACGTGTTGGACATATAGCGACTCAACAGATATTTATTTAAATGAAAATCTTCCAGATGATTACTTTAACGACAGCGTTCAGTCAGAAAACACTTAACGGAGACATCAATCACGGCTTCAGATCAGAAAACGCTCCTATGTGTTGTTCTGGAGAGCGTGGACCAACACCGTATTTTAGTCATTGGATTGTGAAGACTGAACGTCAGCACTTTTACGGTGTTATTTAAAATCTAAAGCCTGAGGACATCTAGGCTAAATAATTATGCCTAAGGAAATTACGTTAGCGTTACATTTTTCAAAGTGTATCTTTTAAAAAACAATCTTGGACAGTTAGACTCTTTAAAGTTGTACTTTTTCTTTGAAAACACACACCACACAACGCGAATACAAATGGTGCAGTTCTACAGAGAACTCCAACAGCGGGGGGAATTAATGTGAGGAATGTGAAGAGAAGAATTTGCCCACAGCCCAGTTTCACACCTGTGAACACCTGGCCGATCACTGCAGACAGTATTGATTTGTCGGTTTTAAAACAATTCAGAATTGAGAGTCCAAACAGCCCTTCTGAGAGAGTATTGGTATATTGGTTTTATGTGAGCTGAGAAGCTGTCAGTTGAAGCTGGTGGTGGTATGAGTCATTTCTGCCAGGATTTTTTTCTTTTTTATCTTTCGGTCGGGGCTAACGTAGCTTCATGCTGCAAACATTCCTCTGCTGGACGTAGCAGCAGTTTCACAGAAGATGAACCCTGTGCAGGTGGAGCCTGTGGAGACGGTACAGTCTCTTTAAAAGAAACTCAGCGTCCTAATTTGTCTGTGTGATGTGTGAACATGTTCATCTGTGACTTAACCAGATGTCAAAAAATGGGATTTAAAGCTTCTGGTAACGGAGAGAGAAGAGGAAGTTGGTTTCAGGTTGTAGGGGAAGTCTGCCGTCTCTCAGTGAGTCACTGTGTACATAGAAGCTGCTGATATATGAACCTATGATAGGCTAGTGTAGGACAGATGGACTGTTTCAACAAATACACAAATCTCCATCTTTATATATAATATACATATATTTAACAGTATTAAAAACACATTTTAAAACATCTTAGGGGTTCCTGTGGAGTTTTCTTGTGAACAAACAAAAGTTACATTAATAATTGGGCTGTCAATCGATTCAAATAGTTAATCGCGATTAATCACAAGTTAATCGCACATCTGTTCAGAATGAGTGTTTAATACTCTTATCAACATGGGAGTGGGCAAATATGCTTGCTTTATGCAAATGTATGTATATATTTATGATTGGAAATCAATTAACAACACAAAACAATGATTCACTGGTACTGCATTTAGCATAAGAAAAAATGCTCAGATCATAACATGGCAAACTGCAGCCCAACAGACTACAACAGCTGTCAGTGTGTCAGTGTGCTGACTTGACTATGACTTGGCCCCAAACTGCATGTGATTATCAGAAAGTGGGCATGTCTGTAAAGGGGAGACTCATGGGTACCCATAAAACTCATTTTCATTCACATATCTGGAGGTCAGAGGTCAAGGGATCCCTTTGAAAATGGCCGTGACAGTTTTTCCCCCTAAAATTTAGCGTAAGTTACGAGCGTTATTAAGCCTCCTTTGTGGCGAGCTAGTATGACATGGTTGGTACCGATGGATTGTTTAGATTTTTTAGTTTCATTCGATACCAGTATCTTTGCATTAAAACTGAGCTTGCTACCACCTAAAAATCACAAGTTGCAAAGAATTGAGTGGCGTTAAAATGAATTCGCATTAACACGTTGTCTCTGACAGCGATAATTTATATTCATGATGATGCATGTTAGGCTTTTAACATTGTCTTTTAATGCAGTTGTTACCGTAACGCTTGCGGTTATGCTTAGCCAACAAAACCACTTAGTTATGTTTAGGACAAACATTATGGTTGGGCTTGAAATAAGTACGTAAACTAAGTAAAATACATACGTAAACAACGTAACATAAGTATGAAAAACGCATATGCACGTATGAGACTTTGGGACACAAACACCGGTCTCCTGGTTGAAAGTCCAGTGTCTTTAGGACCCATCCACCTCCCCAACTGTCCACCAGTAGCTCTGAGCGTAGCATATTCACACAGATGTGTTTACATTGCAGTCAGTACAGACTACATGGTATGAAATGACACGCCAAAAGCAAGAACGCAGTTGAAATTTCACGCAGGCTGACTTTGAAATTCTCGTGTCATTCATACGCTGTTTGGTGAGGCGGGGCTGCGTCGTGATGATGGTTATGAGATTCCAACCAACAAGTTGACATGATGAAAGAGAAAAAAGATACAGTGGATGAAATTAAAGTGAGGTAGACAATGGGAAAAAAGAGAATGAGGTATAGAGACAGAGACAGCGTGAGGATGAATCTTCTTAGAAGAGTTGGCTAAGCTCAAACCACATCATGTAGGTGACGTGTCGGCAGGGGACAGAAAAGTTGACGGAAAACCAGATTAAGAAGAAAGAGCCAGAGCGAGATGAGAGGTTGAAGTCTGCAGTTTGGCTGGTTCCTGTTTTCAGTGCGAACTGAAGCTTCTGAAACAGATCGGTTCCTATTTGACTCACACACACATGCTTGTACTTCTATACTTCTGAGAGCCTTTGCTGACATAACGGACTGCTTAACCCGCAATCCTAACCTTAACTATCGCAATACCTTGCCTAACCCCAACCTTTACATCTCACCTTACTCTAACCTTAACTGTAAAAATCCTCAAACAACCTGACAACATGTCATCAAACTGAAAGTCTAAAAACTCAAACTGGTCCTCACAAAGACAGAAGGACTCACACAGACCTTTTTTTATTTGGCAGCTGGGCTGCTTGTATCGAGTCATCGAGTCATCGAGTCATCCAAAAAAAGAGTTTCAACAATGGAGAACCGCTCCGATGATGTCTGAATCACGCGTCAGTAATAACCGTGACTCTGAACGGACTGAAGCGTTTTGATTCCACCTTTGAAAGGCTCATAAATGAACACTTGGTTTCAAATCTTTAATATTTGTTTGACAAAATATCTCAACTAAAGTTCCACTTATACTAGCCTCTTTCTGAGCTTTTTCATCCACAGTCTTCATCAGTAGATGAAGTCACAACTGAGAACAACTGTTGATAAACCGCAAGCAAACCCATAGCTAAGATTATTTTGCATTATGAAAATTGGATGACCGCAAAAGCTCAACCAAGGCATGCCACACACAATCCCGATTTTCAGCCTAACAACCACCCAATTACTACTTTATGTCTTGTAATTCAGCTTGGTTGCTAAGTGTTGCATGTTGGACAACATGCGTACTTAGCATAATGAGCTCATTATCACGTAAAATAAAGATGGATATGCTATGGCCTTTTGCAGCCACTAAATCACAACCAGATATTTGAAAGGCTGGAGGGAGGCAAGACTACAAGGACAACTTATAGATATATAATTTATATTGATACTATAATAACAACTAACGAGCAACAATAAATTAAACAGATTCAACAAGGACAACACCTCCACCCCCTCCCCCACTCCCCAGACCATGAGTTCTGGTGTTATTGTTGAAACGCTGACAGCAGAGAGTTTTGGGACAGAATAAGAACAGGACTAGTCGATACTTGTTTGATCATCTCCTGCATGCAGCCATGTCTGTTTCATCACTGTGGATGTTGAGACTATAGCTGCTCACTGCGCTCCTGTAATGAACATGTTACTGGAGCTTTTTGTCTTATAAAATGTGATATTAATACTGTATAGAATACATTAACATACAACATGTGATACTGTACATGTGATGATTGCTCTAAGATCAGTCTGCCAGCTCACTCATCCTCTTCTTTTCTATAACTTTGTCTTAAATCCGTTCCACACACTAAGTCTAACCAGGTTTGATTTAAACCTGCAGTAGTCAGTGTATTTTTGGCGTCATTGGGCAAAAATTACATAAAATCCTTTCAGCATATTGTAATTCAAGTGTTCTGAGAGATAACTAGACTTCTGCTCCTCCTCATGGCTCTGTTTTCAGGCTCTAGAAAATCTAGCCCATGACGGGAGACTTTGACCAATCACAGGTTATTTCAGTGAGAGAGCGTTCCTGTTGGCTGTGCTCCGGTCATCTGACCGGAACTTGGTATTCCTTCACCAGAGTTCACAATAGCGGCGGCGTCAGTGACTTTCTCATTTTACTGCTGAATCGTGCACTGCAAGATGATTCTGAAAACATTTGAGGAGAGAAATAGGTATTAACGTAATACATAATATTGATTCATATTTCAGCGCTGCCTAGCCTGACCGTTTGGTCTGAGTTCACGAGTGATTGACAGCCGGCTCTCATAGATCAGATCTGACTGCTTGTTTTCCTCCGGTCTGTGAAATCTTGCAGATGCCGTTAGGAGCACCGGAGGACACAGAGGCACATGATTTTTCATGTACTACTGTCACGATATAGTGACTGTTTTATAAAAAATAACTTTTTTTGAACCATATTTGCTCCAATGTGGCCTTCTTCAGCTTTAAGCATGCAATGCACAAAAATAAATAAATCAATTAATTAATTAATTAATAAATAAATGGATGAGCTGCTTCTTGCTAGAAAAAATATGTCCTGGGTGACAACCAACATCCCAAAAAACAACAAATACAATTTAAATCTTTGGAAAACCATTCTGCTCTGCCTTCCCGTCTTCTGTAATTTCCTGTTAGTACAAAATGGAAAAGTATGCTATAAATTTAAACTATGAAAATGTATGTATTTACTGTTGTTATATGTAGTATGGACTTGGGCGTCCTGATATTAAGCCTGTCCATCTTCTTCCTCGTCTTCCTCTCACTGTGATCCACTCTCATAACCTGAAACATTGATATTGTCTTTTCATAATATCTCACTGCTTGTGTTTTTACTTGTGTGTTTTAGAGCGGTGGGAAAAACATGTCTTCTCATCAGCTACACAACCAATGCCTTCCCCGGGGAGTACATTCCTACTGTGTGAGTATGACGCACACACATGCGCATGCTCTCTCTCTCTCTCTCTCTCTCTGAAGGTATAAAATACAGAAAATTACATGCATGGGTAAAACATGTAAACATTTCTGTATGAACACTAAATGAAATATGCTATTGTGTTTATGCACAGACACACATACACACACACACACACACACACACACACACACTGCAGTACATGTGCAGATATCTGCTGGTGTAACACAGGCAGGTTTGGGCTGGCAGTAGCCTACAAGTTAGAGAGAAGCCTGACAGATAAATTGTAAAAAATGTTATGATTACCACTCTCCTCTAGTTTAACCATGAGCAAGGCACTGATTTGAATTACTCTGCTAGCCAGCATATTAATCATAGGAATAATACACCTTATCTATAAAGCACCTGGTTCCTTTACACAGGAAACATTTAAGCAAAATAGGCAGTATATTTGGAAAAAAATATACATAAAAATGATACTATTAGATAAAAGAGATTGAGATTAACACAACTGTTAAGATATCTTGGAAAAAATAGAAACTCGCTGACACTAATAAAAGGCGTTTTCAGGTGAAAAGTGTAACCGGTGGATAGAACATGGTTGACATTGTATCCCTTTGAATTGTTTCTTTTTTTACTAACTGATGGCGCGAGATGACTGAATACGAGCAAACACATGACAAGGAAGCAGGAAGTTGCTAAAACAGAGTTGAGTGTCTCCATCGACGTTGCATAAGGAGAGACAGAAGCTATCCTTAAGGTGACTCAGGTTGGATCACTGACTTATTGCTCTTTAGTATTGAAGCTATTTGGTATGTTGTCTTATTTTGTAGCTGAAGTAAGTCCAAAGGAACGTACTGTAAATAGCGCTTTGAGTGTAGAAAAGAGCTTAAAATAAAATGTATTACAGTTTTTTGCTATTGCTAAAATACAGTTTTGTGAAATTAGGGACCTATTTGTCGACACACAAAAAACATGTGATCAATATACAAATATCTTACATCTCTTGCAAACACTTCATTCAAAATTATATAAACTCAAACTCAACTAACTCAACTTCTAAAAATGCATCCCAACTTTACATACAAACACCAAATAAATAGCTCTTTCTACTGTGTGCCAACTGCTCACTGACGTGCTGAGTATAAAACACTATCATTTGTAGCATGCTGTAAATATAGACTGTGAACACAAATGCAATGTGTTTATTATCAATACTCATAATAGTATTAGACATAATTACAGTCCTCTAACTCTCTTTCCATTGTTGTGCACCCCAAAGAGCAAACCTGAATCCTATTTATAGTGTTAAGCTCTGATTTCTAAGTGATCTAATTGGTTATAGGCGTTTTCACAGGTGCATTCTGGGCGTGATGTATTATTATTATTATATTATTATCATTATGTATTATTATTATTATTATTATTATAATAAACTCACAAAACTGAGAGATTAAACTGTAGTATTTCAAAGTGACCACACGGGGGCAGTGCTGCTTAAATATTATAATCTACTGTCAAACAGTGGTTATTTCCTTAAACACACAACAGAGGCCAAATGTCAGATGCATTTTTATCGAAAGCAAACAAAACAATAAAATGCAATGAATATTCTTGTAATCCTTACAGTCTAATAAGTCTAGTGCTCATTAACTGGGCAAGAATAACGTTTAATGAATGCTTATTTTTATTAAATCTATGTTACTGGCCATCCCAGACTCTATCCAATCTGTAATACACTTCCCTTTTTCTCTGTAATTAAAAGAGAGGTCACTTTGGCGTGATGGCATTTCTAAATCCAATGATTGATTGTTGTTAAACAATCAATCAAACGATTGATTGTTTTTTTTAATGCTCCCCACAGGTTTGACAACTACTCAGCTAATGTGATGGTGGACAGCAAGCCGGTCAACCTGGGCCTCTGGGATACAGCTGGACAGGAAGACTACGACAGGCTCCGCCCACTGTCCTACCCACAGACGGTACACACACACACACACACACACGTTGATCTTATCATGTGAGTCTTGACAATTAATATTAAAGACAAAAGGAACAAAACAAATATCGTTTTATACTTTGACTGGCTTTGACCAAATGATTGTAATATTGAAGATTATCCAGGGTGTTATGTTGAGACCAAAGGAGCAAAAATGCTGTTACTTGATATTTATTTAATTCTAAAAATGTAATTAAAGCAGTGATTTTGTGCCATAAAAGGAATACAGTTTTCTTTCTTTTTTTTTAAATATATCTTGGCTATTATATTATTATTATAATTATTTGTTTATAAGGCTGTCACAATATCAGATTTCATTAGATGACTATCATGGCCAAAATATATACGATAGCAGTATCATCACGATATCTATAGAAAATAATTAAACAATATTTTAATAATTCTATTTGAAATACATTCAAAATACGAGTGAATGGAGGTGAAGATTGCCCTTTGCAATAAAATAAGTCAAGCAGTCATTCTATAACAGGTAAAGATTAACTATAAACTTGCAATAGACATAGTCAGAGTCCCGGTGTGGTCAAATCTACCATCTAATCTACTCTGTCTCATCTCATTATCTATCCATCTAGGATGTTTTCCTGATCTGTTTCTCCCTGGTGAGTCCAGCGTCCTACGAGAACGTCAGAGCTAAGGTGAGTCTCATCTCTGTGGTGCATCATGTTTTGGACCGTTTTATATTTCACCTAAATTAACAGTCACCCACTTTTATTTTCTTTTTTTTCTCTTAAAGTTATGACTTTATTATCGTAATATTACGACTTTTTTCTTGTAAAGTTATGACTTTATGACTTTTATTTTTCCTACAATGTGGCCCTAATACTCCGTCGTACATTTGCACTTTGGCCCTCACTGCATTAGACTTATATACTATATACTTAGACTATAAACTGTGTTACCTTCATCACAATGCTCAAATGTTTTGCGGCTCCAGACAGATTTCTTTTTTTTTTGCCTAAAATGGCTCTTTCAATATTAAAGGTTGCTGACCCCTGCTCTAAACTGTAAGTCACAACTGTTTGATGGGACATAACAACTCTGTTGCACGTCTGCAAAAGGTAGAAACTCTCCCAAAACACTTCATTCATGCTTCAAAAGCAGCTATTGTGTCAGTCAACTGGCCAGTGGCACCAAAAATGAGTTTTTCTTTAAAGAGACAGGCAGTAAAACGGAATGTTTCAGACAGAGTATATTCAGGTATATTCGGACAGACAGGATGAGAAAAAAAAGTGTTTTTTTAAATATTAAAGCATGTTAACATGTTCTGGTAGAAACACCAAAATACAAGTATGAACCTGGAAATAAGCATGATATGTCCCCTTTAATATCCCAATAGTTTGGTGGCCTTGAGAGCTCAACACACTGCAAATTAAGAAATCATATGCAAATAGACACAACACAAGCAAATGAAGAAAACATCAAATTGACAACACATAAGCAGAATTTAGAAAAAGTGCTGTAAATTGTGAGGACACGCCGGTTATTGATGTGCATGATTTAGATATTACTGCAGATATCTGATGTTTACCGAGTGTTGGCCTTTAGTTTATTATTATAATACGCACTTATTATAATAGGCATACATTTACTGAACAACTTTCAGTTCAGTTTTTTAGATTTCCATTCATCCCTCCATCCATATTCAGTTCCTGCTCATCTCTATTCAGGGTCATGTGGGTTAAATCATGGATGTTTGTGCAGCATTGTGAGATTAAAGGCTTTCAGGTACAGCGCTCTCATCTCAAGTGCTCTCTAGGTTTTGTCACGTATTTCCATTTCCTGCGCTTTACGAATGATGCAAGGACGAGTATACTGCAACAACATCAGAGCCTCTTTCTCTTCAACCCTATATATATCCTATAGGAACATCAATGCAACATAACAAAGGAAATAACATCTGGAATATTGATTGGATTCATTTTAGTACGGTTCACCTCTGCTTTGCTCTTCATTTTGAAACCTTTGTGAGTCACCATGGTAACAAGGGACTGAAGTGGTACCATGTTCTCACTACACTTGTTGGTATGAATGGAAATTAAAAAGGAAGACCAGTTGATGGTAACTCTTTTGTAGTGAAATGTCAGTTCATAAGTTATTATTTTACACCCTGAAAACAAACTGCATTTGATCAACAGTTCAAATAATCACCACATTATCTGAACATGGTTAAGATGAGATAAGGAGGCTGAATGTTCTGACCGGCACTGTTTGAGAGAATAGGGTACAACAAATTGAACTAATAGATACCACCATGACATCCCACTTGATGACTTAAATTAATTATTTTTTGTATTACAAGTTTTGTTTTTGTTTGAATATTCAATTGAGGCATTATTTTATTTACATTTTTGCCAATTCGTATACCTTTCCAGAACAGAAATCTGAACATTGGATAAAGCCAGGTTCAAAATGCTTGTAAAATCTTTTTATTGGGGCTGCTGAAGTTAAGGCGATAATAACAAGTTACCATGTCATACTAGCTTGTTGCAAAGGATGCTAAATAACGCTCCAAACTTATGCTAAATTTTGTCGAGGAATAACTGGAATGGTCATTTTCAAAGGGGTCCCTTGACCTCTGACCTCAAGATATGTGAATGAAAATGGGTTCTATGGGTACCCACGAGTCTCCCCTTTACAGACATGCCCACTTTATGATAATCACATGCAGTTTGGGGCAAGTCATAGTCAAGTCATATATATATATATATATATACACACACATGTATACTGTATATATTTTAAAGAAAACATCGTAACTTCCACACTTTTCTAATGTTTAGGTTATTCTATGTTTATATTTTGTTTGTTTTAGTTGTCGGTTATATTCATAGTGTATTAAAATGTGTTTTTATATATTGTGTATTCTATACATATATTCCTCTAATGTTGATATGTACATTTTATTTATTGTTCCGGTTTATTGCCTGGATAAGCTGTGGCTGTTACACAATAATTTCCCAATTTGGGATTAATAAAGTCTATCTATCTATCTATCTATCTATCTATCTATCTATCTATCTATCTACAGAAACTTAATAAGTGAAGTTTAAAAACGTACACCGTAGAATTTCCCTACTGGCTACGGCCAAGATAGAAATGAATGTGCCAGAATTGCATTATTTAAATATGTTAATGTGTTATAATATGTTAATGTAATTTCATAAGACGATAAAGTTGGTTGGCGGGAAAGACTCTCAAGGAGTCCAAGAATTTGTACTAGAGCGTGGTTTAAAATTTCAGCCATTCATGGTTAGACATTCAAAAGTAATTGACTCAAGGAAGCAGCAGTACGGTTCATCAGGCAATACCCATAATCCCCCTCATGTCAAGAGGCTGGCTTGTGAGCAGACGGCTCCACTAAGCGAGCTGGATTTGCCGATCAAAAACTACAACTGTCACAGTGGGCGCTTACAGAATCTCACTTCTAACTCAATTCTCCCTAACAGATAACATCTCTCATTTCCTCACTGAGGAAAACGGACGGAGAGAGGATAAAAGCGAAGCAAAGAATAGAGTGAGAGAGGAAGAAGAGATGTGAGGGTGGGGAGGAAGAAGTCAAACGAGAGATCAGAGGGAAAGGTGTCGCAAGGACTTGGAGAGAAAATGCAAAAGAGGAGAGTGGAGGCAGCCAGGACAGGCCTGAAAATGAAAACTGCATATTGGGGCTGAAACTTGTATTTCATAACATATCTTTACATTTTAAGACTTATTTCATGACAGTTTAAGAGACCAGGCTGACTCCTTCCTTCATCCATCTTTCTGTACCTCTCCTCTCCCTTCACTCCGTCGTTTACTTCACCTTCGACACATACCTTCCTCTTTGTGTCCTCTCTTCTCATTTTGTTTGCCTTTAATTCTGCCCAGTGGTACCCGGAGGTTCGCCACCACTGCCCCTCCACACCCATCATCCTGGTGGGCACCAAGCTGGATCTGAGGGACGAGAAGGACACCATCGAGAAGCTGAAGGAAAAGAAGCTGGCACCCATCACCTACCCTCAGGGCCTGGCTCTGGCCAAGGACATAGGTGAGTAACGCCCGTGGGGTTCTCTCAGGCCTCGTATGACAGACATTTGTAGCCTCCTTAGCTGATGTTAACTAGGCTACTGTGATGTAGATAAAGGGAAATGTGATTCACTTTTTATGGACAGTTTGCCTGTGATGTCGGTTGAATTATGTATTGTGTTTTCATGGATTACTGCCAGTATTGTAGTGAAACAGTGATAATTGGATTGATCATGGTCAACAATCCTTCTCTCTGACAGATTAAAGAAGCCTTTGTGATGTTATTCAATTATTGAAATAATTATTAAACATCAGCTTTGAGAGAAAAAACTAATTCCCATGCAGTTTCCCCTCAGCTCGATGTGGCATTTTAGCATCTTTCAGCTCATTGTTTTTGTTTTTATTACTACGCTCATGTTTCCTGTCGTAGCAGGCAGCTGTTTATCGTCATTAAGCTCTAATGAGCCCAGGTGTGCTACCTTTCCAGGACCAAACGGCACAAAAATAGAGCATTTAGCGGCTAAACAGCCTGATGGTTTTCTCAAGGAGTTGGTGAAGACCAAAGCAGGAGATCAAATCAGAATAAATATTGGATTTATATTAGTCAGGTGGACAGAAACACATGCAAATGTTCCGTCATGACTTAGAGAGTTGCAATCCATAACGTCTTGCATTGTAAGCAGATGAAATATATATAAAAGGGGAATTATCTTCTTCTTTGCAAAACATGTCTGAGATGTGGCATGAACTCATTTAAACTCATTGTTTTGAAAAAAAAACATATTCTCATTCAAGAATTGAGTCAAAGCAAATGAGAAAAAACTGTAACATGCAGGCTTGTCCCTCACTTCTTCTTTATGTTTCTAAGTGCAGTTTCATTGATGTGTGTCCTTTTTTTTTTGCATGTCTAGATTCAGTGAAGTACCTGGAGTGCTCGGCTTTGACCCAGCGCGGCCTGAAGACTGTGTTTGACGAGGCTATCC
>CAKALG010016273.1:0-10841 GCA_916700815.1 Helicolenus hilgendorfi
CTTGCCTTCACTCACACACCGCGCTCGTTCTCACTTGCTCCACCTCTCATGTGCATGCGCGCACAATGCACACTGCACACTGCACACTGCAGAAGACAGGGGTCTGAAGCAGGACAACAAAGTATCAGCATTGATTCATGGAGAGACCTTCGTCTGGTCAGCTAACATTACTGCCAAGCAGCTGAAATATAGAGTGATATTGTGGTTTTAGCTGACGTGTGTCACCTCACTGTGTTGATCAATGCTCGTTCATGTCTATGGAGAGCGAGCGCGAGCAACATGGCACTGACTTTCGTTGACTTAACGGCCACAGGTGTCGCTGTTAACAAGCGATTTCTGATTCTTACATAAAGTCCCTAAAGATGTATTAGTTTAGCACAAATTACGAGGTTACAATAAAAGCATTTAGGAAAAATATATTAAACAGACTGAATAGAAGCAAAGAAGATCAAAATATATACATTAGAAATATAACTTTAGATGTCTTTAAAGATGTCAATTGAATTGGATTAACTAATAATGAAATTTAGGGGCAAATTAAGACTCCTCTCCACTCATCTTAAGCCAAGCTTTGGGAACACTCAGTACACAGTTTTTAGCAAAACCTAGAGACTGTAAGTAACAATATTTGGCTCAGTATTTTAGAAATGTAGGTAATAGGTGTTAACAAAGATTTTGTACTAAATTCTAAACATGAAGGAGAGAGAAATAATAAGTGTCATTCGCTGATGTTTCATTCGAATCTGATCAGTATCCACATATCTATTTTATAGTTGGACAGACGCACTCGATATTTGTTTGCAGAGCGGGATGCATTTTCTTGCATCACTGGTTCTATGAAGGCCACTCCTTCATAGAAAGACTGTACACAATTTGCACAATAGCTGGTGTGTGTTCAGGGCACTGCATTTAGAGCATTCAAACATTGGTAAAGCTAAGCAAACAATGAAGTAGTCATAGTTTAATACAAACAAACCGAACCACTGAACCCTCTGAAGTCTAATCCATTATTATGAGAGCAACTGATTGTTTGTGATCGCTCAAAGCATCAGTTGTACGCTAAATATCAAGTGACTGGTATTAGATTATAACATGCAGCTTTCCTGCTCAGCAAACAGTGATCTAGATGTCACGACACCTATATGTGCAAAGATATAATTAACTCACAATTTGACACAAAAACTGGTGCTTTAATTTTCACAGTGTATAGATTTCAATGTAAAAGGCAAATTTCCAGTTCTGGTTCAGTCTCCACAGCTCATCAACCTTGTTTCCGTTTTCAGCAAAAAAAAAAAAAAAGAACCTCTGTATGCCACCTGCACAGCACTAACCTTTTTTGCGGTCAAGCCTTTCACACCAAGGACGACACGAATATTTGGGTTCCATGCATGCCACCGAAAATTACAGTTTCCCACCGTCACACAATCGACGATGCATAAGTTGTTTTTACTATAATAAACCAACGCTCAACTGGAGACGGGCTAGTTATAGTGTAGTCGTTAAGTGTGCATGTCTGTGTAGAAAAGGTATGAAACGGTCGCATTTGCTATGAAGCATTTTATCGTAATGAGCGTAAATGCTGAGCTTATTGCACTGGTTTCATCATTCCTGACTGGACTGGGTCATATGTAGCTGATATGTTTATTATTATGTGATACATGGCCTTTTAATACAAGGCTTAATGGTCAGGTTATAATGGTCAGCTTACCTCCGGGGCTCTGTGGATTTCACAAGGAAAGACAGTGAGTTCATATGCTTCCATTGCTCGTAATAACAATGAGAGGATAAAATACCGGATAGTTTGAAGCATTGAAGCTTCATTCATGAGAATTATTTATTACTAATATCTTACAATTGCGTGAAATACTCCAATAGTTCATTTCAACGACTGGAGGATCTCTCTCATCTTCCTCTTCTTCCTCCTGCAGGGCTCGTGCTGCGACGACTGCTGCAAGCTATTCTGGTGTTACCCCTGTGTCTGGTGCCAGATGAACCGTGAGCTGAAGATCAGGGGCGACCAGCCGACCAGCCACTCAGTGGTCACACAGGTCATCAGTGCTTAGGGCACAACCGTTTTGTTTGTGAGCCAAAGGGATAATAATGTCTGCCACATAGCCCACTAGTTATTTTCTTAATGTTCTAATGTAAACAACTCAATCTGCTTAGTTCTATACACATGCACACCGACTTTTAGCAGTTAGCACTTAGCATCATTAACATTTTATAGGAGCGATTTGTAATGTCGAGATTTTTAAAAGCCTGTGATTCACTGTTAAAGCCAGATGTTTTGATTTGAATGTTAACAAGTTGAATGTTCCGTACTGTACGATGTCAGATCAGGTTGTTGTGTGACCTTTGATTCTCTCTGGTCAATAAAATATTTCTATTTCAGTTAACAAGCTCCATCCAGCAACATCTTTACAAAATCACATTTTTCTTTCAACCAGCTAAAACCCTTAAGTAGACTTCCTTTTCATGCAGTCTTGATCACAACTGTTTTACAGTTTCTCACTTCTCTCTTTTCTCATGAAGTGAAAGTTATGTTCGACACCTGCATCACAGGATAGATTCCAAAACTGTTGGGACATGTTGGCAAAACTGCCTACATCGCTTTTTTTTTGACTTGTGCAACATATCGGGTCGATATAACAGTGACTAACAGTTTGCACTCTGAGAGGAAAGAGTGTAAATAATTGATTTAAGTGGCTGCAAAGTAAAAAAAAACACGTGTTTGTCAGTGATGGTGACTCATTAAAGAATAATGCTTTGGCACAACATCAGAAATAGGCGCATGGATAAAGGATTTACTAGGGTCAGTAAGACAAAGTAGACAAAGTAAATGTTATACAGACATGAAAAAGGATTTAAAATAGTTTATTTATATGTACAAAGCCTGCTATAAAGGTGTGCAATCAATTAGTTTAAATGCCAAGAATTTGCCAGATATAGTGTGTTTTTAAAGATAGCTTTTAAAGTGGTTAAAGGGACAGTGTGTATGATTTGGCGGCATCTAGTGGTGTGGTTGCAGATTGCAACCAACTGAGTACCCCTCCGCTCACTCCTCCCTTTCCAAGACTGAGGTAACGCTGTTTGCCTCGCTTAGAGGTCATCCTTACCATAATAACACTAATTTGGGAGCAACAGAAGTCAGACGGCGGCTGGGCTACTGGAGAAACACGGCGGAGCAACATGCCAGAGTCTGTGAAGAGGACCCGCTCCCTATGTAGATATGAAGGGCTCATTCTAAGCTAAAGAAAACACAACGATCCTTAGTTTGGGGTGATTACACACCAATGAAAACATAGTTATGAATATTATATTCCATTTCTGCTAAATGTTACACACTGTTCCTTCTTTTTTTTTTTCTTCTCTGCCCTTCAGTTCTTTGTTTTTCTTCTCAGAAAACATTCGATAAAACTATTAATAAATGACAGACCAGTAAGTAAATGTTTTGGTTCCTGAACACAACACATGAGAATCACTTAATGCCAGATCGTTCTTGTGTTAACGCCCCAAATTTGACCTCAGTTAAGTAAAGAAAAATATCTTACTTCTTCCTATTTTTATTCCTCTTATCTGCAGAATACAATTGGAAGTCTGACAGCAAATGTAAAACCGTTAGCCCAAAATGTGGGTGTGTTTGTGTCTCCTGAGCTTTCGGTTCCTCAATCTCACTTCACTGGGAAACAGAAACATTTCCAGTAACTGAATACCCTTTCAATGACTTCCGTAAGATGAGTTAAATATTTACACCATTCCTTATATTGGCTAGAGTTGGTGCAAAATGCAGCTGGAACATTAGCTGCTCTTCAGGAGTTTCGGTGTAATTTCCTGTCACTGTTTTTATTGATATTGTGAAATACCACACAACATGTCATCACATGTTATTGCTTAACATTTTATTGTCCCTATCGGCACAGTACATGATGTTTTATTGAGGATCTTCGGTTGTGTTTCACTACTAACTTTCAGTTGAATTACAGTTACATGCCATTTCCAGATAGTGCTCCTCTTTTTTGAAGGAGTGCTTATCACAAGCGTAGGCGTTGATCATCTTGAGCTGAACAAAGTCCGTGAGTTTGTTCGGAAGGGCCTTGAGCGTAGCAAACATTTTTTTCACCCTCCAGTATCTGGAAGGGAAATTATCTGGTAAGTTTCAGTTTCCTGTTACTGGAAAAGTGTGTAGAAAAGAGAAAGTGGGAGTTTGAGAACGGGAGGGGTGAGGGGGAGTAATGTGTGTGTGTGTGTGCGGATGAGACAAAGGCATAGGGAGATGTGTAGGCGGAGAAGCCACACACACATTTTCTGTTCTAGTAGTCCATGAGCCAGACCCCCAAAATTTGGCCGTCGTGACACTTTGGAAGGACCATGTCTCATAGTGATTTTTTTAAAGGTCTATGTCCCTAGTGTTGGAAAACGCCTGATAGCATTGCAGCAACGGTAGCTTTCTATGTGCTATCACTCCTTTTTTCATCCCCCCATCATTAAAAGATCCAGTATAAAAGAGGGAAACCAACACACAATATCATGAAGTCATATATCGTTGTAAAGCTTAGACTATAATCTATCCTTCAGTCACATTGTCATGACACTGAGGTCAAGAGAATTTGACCTTTGACCTCTAATGCTGCAATGGGGAAAATTCTAAATGCAACTCCAAATGCCCTTATAACTAACTCCATATTGATCGGATGTGCCCATGGATAGTTCCAACATAAAGAACAAAAAGAGCTTTAAATTGATACATTATATGACTAACAACATTTCTTATCAGAATAAACGTAACTTTGTGCAGTTTGTATCTGATAGAATGTTCAGAACCTTGCATTGGATTCTGTTATTGGGGCAGATGTAAATGGCTTTCTTAGCAGCAGAAACACAAAATATTACAAAAACTCAAAAAACTGTACTAAGAAATGGATTCTCTATCCATTATTTTATGTTTCTCACTCTTACCTCATTGTCAATATAAACAAGTTCCAACTGGTGAGGCCCTGACTCAGTGGCAATGGGTTATATTCCAGGTCATATGTGAAAATGATGTTCACTTTTTTATAAAGGCATGAAACTTGGTACACTTGAACAGTTTGGAGCCCTAAACATTTTGAGACATGGAGCCATCGCAACAAAAATTACCATAACCAAATTATGTATTTTGCATCATAGCTCCTGTGCCAAACATAACACAGATAAGGTGATGTCTATCGCTTTGTTTGGATGGCCAATGTTTACAATGATACCATTCACCATTCTGAAAAACTGAAACTAAACTAAAACACGCTAAAATAAAATTGAAAAGTCAAAACTAACAAAAACTAATTGAAAATTCAAACTATTATAAACTTGCTGCATACACATATTAATTATAACATACAAAACTCATTATTTTACATTTTTTCACAAACTACTAACTAACTTATATTTATCAGTTGGACACAAACGTGACTTGAATGAATGTTAATGTTGCTCTATAACTGCTGGATGTGTAAATAAGCAACTATCTGCAAACATGTTCAACGTAACAACTTAAAACTTGATGATAGGTCGATGTTGTGTTTGTTTCTTCTGCCCCCAAGTGGACAAATAATGAAATATTGAAGGTTTAATAAGACCCACCACCAAAAAACTCCAAACACAAGACTGGAGCTTGCTAACACAGATCTTTAAATAAACACCAGACCAAAAACATGTCACTAATGTTTTCTGATTTTTCAGGTTTGATCACATCGCTAAAGATAAAAGCAAAAGTGGTATTTTTGATTTATAATTGATGCATACACAAAAAGCAGATTATTAGTTTGAAACACATCTCCAAATATATTAATCAAATATATTATTAAAGTTATATATTAGTCATTGCTTTGTAAACAAGTTTCTTCTTAAAAAAAGAGTGTCAATAGATTTTGCTTCAGGACACCACAAACCCCAACCGGCAGTAGCAGTATTAGTTTACACGCCCCAACAGGAAACATGTGAGCGCCTCAGTGGGGTGGTGGTGTCACATTTCAGTTCTCACCAGACTGAAGTGACTTCAGTCTGGTGAGAAAACTGTATCAACACCAACAGATTAGACTCAAACACAAGAATGACAGCAGCACTAATGAAGCTGTGCTAACACGTTGTTGTACTGTAGAGGGCAGCGTTGCACTATAAAAAGAGGCTCTAAGCTCCTTTTAAACCATGACAATCATTCATGTTTAATACAGAAATATACAGCCACATACTGTTTATCTTTTCTATGTAAACCTCTCTATTTAATTCATAATGATATAATTGATATGATTTTGGGGATGCTAGTGTATTTATACTTGGTAAGGCTGCTAAATGCTTCTCAAATTGTCATTTTATTGGTTAATATAACCCTTACAGGTTCAGCAAGTACTATTAATTAGATTTCCACATGTTAATATTGTATACTATGCTATATACGTTTTATATTTACTTCTCATTACTCATTATGTGAGTTGCACTAGCTGTTGATATGCAGTAGGTTCTGGTAAATGTTATTATTGAGACTGATTGTTACTCTGACTTTAACATATCGATATGTTTTACACATTTATCACCAGATATATGTACATTTTTATAACTTGTATGCTGATAATGGCAGGTAAAAACTACATCCTGATTGTAATGGAGGTCAAAATTATAATATGGTACGGTAATATAGCAGCTAATTAAGGTTGAGAAAACCAGCAATGATTTCAGTAACTGATGAAGAAATTATGCAGTAGGGAAGTTTTGATAGTAAAGATGCAGATGTTGAAATGGACACATTTACAGGAAGTGAAGTGCAACTGTGGGACTGGATTGAACATCAGGTGCCAGTTCTCATCGGCTTTTACCGGACAGACAGGAAGCTGTATTTTCCCCTTTTTGCGCACCCTGAACAGAAAGAGGAAGTTTTGTGTGTGCTTGTTCACATGCAGCGTCTCCAGAGCTCAGCCTGCACCGTGAGGAGAGGACCTCTGACCCCCGATGGACGTCTACCAGGAGGCTGTGCGTTATCTGGACTCGCAGCATGTGCAAGGTGAGGGACGGAGTGTTTTGTTTAGTAAAGAAAATGTCAATTTATAAAGCATTATAGCTTCTCTTCTCTAGAAACGCTGAAAGATCCAATCTGAAAAGTGTCATTTACTCATTTTGTTTGTTGAAAATACACCATAATCTATTTTAAAATTGTGATGTGACAGATACCCACATACTACTACGTGCTATTTATTGTGTGTGTTTGTGTGTCGGTCGTAGTTGAAGCAGAGACTGAGGTGCTGGAGGAGGAGGTGTTCCAGGAGGAGGCAGAGTCCTGTTTGCTCACTCCTTTCCACCCAGAGAGCTTCGACTTCCCCGACACCCCCGTGAGTTGTTGCATTCCTTCACATTACACAAATGTTTTTATTTTTATGATCTCAGTTGTAAAGTAGAGATACATGGAGCTTCAGGGGTGGACATGTACAGATGCAACCTAAAACATATCAATACTATAAAAAAGCTATTAGCAGGTCCTTGAGTTATATCTTTGATTTTTGCAAAAGAATCAAGTTCTCTCATCTGTCAGCTATTCATCGACTATATTTGAGTGAATTTTGAAGGATACCACATAGTACAAAAAACAACACATGGAGCCATATAAGACCCAATGTCCAACTGACTTCAGACATTTATTCTATCAGAATTTTTCCAAAAAAGACAGGGAATAAAACGGGAAAACAAAAATCAATCATATTAGCACCCAGGTGTCCATAGCAAACAATGCTATTTGCACCAAACCTGGGCACACATTAGATACTGTATGTGTATATGTACTGTATGGATATGTTTCCTAAACCTAACCAAGTAGTTTTGCTGCCTTAACCTAACTAAAATGGGACTGAAAACTCAACACCTCAACCTACTCCCTGCATATACTTCATCGCTCTTTATATTACTACCTCTGCTACTACTACTACTACTGCTACTACTACTACTACTACAACTACTACTGCTACTACTACTACTACAACTACTACTGCTACTACTACTACTGCTACTACTACTACTACAACTACTACTGCTACTACTACTACTGCAACTACTACTACTACAACTACTACTGCTACTGCTGCTACTACTACTACTACAACTACTACTGCTACTGCTACTACTACTACTACACCTACTACTGTTACTACTACTACTACTCTACTACTACTACTAGAACTACTACTGCTGCTACTACTACTACTACTACAGCTACTACTACTACTGCTACTACTACTACTGCTACTACTACTACTACAACTACTACTGCTACTACTACTACTACTGCTACTACTACTACTACAACTACTACTGCTGCTACTACTACTACTACTACTACTACAACTACTACTGCTACTACTGCTACTGCTACTGCTACTACTACTACTACACCTACTACTGTTACTACTACTACTCTACTACTACTACTAGAACTACTACTGCTGCTACTACTACTACTACTACTACAGCTACTACTACTACTACTACTACTACTACTACTACTACTGCTACTACTACTACTACTACTGCTACTGCTACTACTACTACTACTACTACTACCATTACTACTACTACTACTACTACTACTAGTACTACTACTACTACTACTACTACTACTACTAATACTAAATCTTAAAAACTAAAACCCTTCGGCCAGCTAACTATTCTTAAATGAAGTAGCATATTGAACTCGGCCGGGTGTAAATAGCAGAATAGCTGCCATGTGACTATTCAAATATTAGATATTAAACAGACACTTTGTAAATTTTACCGTTGTGTTTTGTTGACATTGACTTTACTTCCTCGTTTTCTTCTGACCCTAGTATGTAGAAAAGTAGTGAAGTTCTGTTTTCCACGAACGATGCCCATTTGATGAAGGTGCCAAAATACAGAAGTGACAATTTATCACACCAAATAAGAACATATTCAATGTTTTATGTGTCATATGGCCTATGCATGAGCAAAGTCCCTTTGTTTGCCAAAAAGTCATTCACAGATAAATACATTTTGTGTGATGACATGATGATCATCAGTGTTTATCTGATTAAAATTCATTATTATTATTCACTAAATTATGACTTTGTAGAATATCTTTATCCTTGTGAATCTTTTCACTCAACTTTCTCTGACTTTTCCTTACTGTAGTGATGACTGTAGCCAATATTGCAGCATTTGTAGTGTCACTGTCTGAATGAATTGTCCGGACACTGATTTTGATCGTGACTTTGGTGTATATTCTGTGATTTCAGATGTTTAGCAGCCCAGAGGATATGCTGGAGAGGAGGCTTGTGGTCCTGAAAGGCATCCTGGAGAGTGAGGAGGTTTATCTCAGAGAGCTGGAGGCCCTGCTGATGGTAACATACACACACAAACGTGAAAATAAGTTCTCTTATTTCAGCATCAAAAAATAGATGGTGTCAACTCGTGTTATTCTCTGGGCTATTCCATATTGCAAAGGGGGAAAAACCCTGTTGATATAATTATTTTAACTGTTAAACTTCCTCTTTGCTGCTCTGCTGTCACCAGTCTGTTTTTTTTTTTTTTTTATCATGTAGCCTAAAGGAGAATCAGCAAATAACTCTTATTGTGAGTCCAACTTGCTCTCCAACAACAGTTTTTTTTTTACTTTACATGAATGTAAAGGTTTTTTTTAGTATATCTAAGTATCTGAGCAGCTGTCACGTGCATGTAGTTAGTGTTGCGTCATGATGCATGTCCTCATTGTTCAGTTTCCTTCTTAAAACCACAATTGGATTGTTCTCTATCAGAGACGAGGTTCCCCTTTTTTTCTAAAAAGGTTGATAACACTATCATTTCTTCATTTAGCTTAGCTTATCATAAAGACTGTAATCAGTGGGAAACAGCTAGCCTGTCTCTGTCCAAAGCTAACAAAATACACATACACGCACACCTCTAAAGCTCACAGATGAACACGTTATAACTTGTTTGTTTAAACCGTTTTATAGGGGATAATGTGTCAGACTATTTCATGGCTGGGACCCGTAACTTCCTAGATTTTAAGTTCTGCAAGAGAGCAAATAAGTGTATTGTCCAACTATTCCTTTTTTTCTTTTTTAAATTGTCATTGCTATTATTATCTTTTAAGTTGACAGGTAACGAGAGCAAAGAAATGCTCAAATGTATATCATTTATTATGGTAGACTCCAGAGTGGAACAGATTGTGATCGCGCGATAACGAGTGTGCTTTCTTTTGTCTTTTTTCTCTGCTATGAACAGCAGCAGCATCCCCGTTTCTGTATTCTCACACAATGTGACTCATTTTACCTAAAAAAAAAAATGTGGATGTGAGAAGTGATTCAGAAAGTTGATGTTTTGTCTGCGCTGTTTTCGCTCAGCAGTGTGGGTGTGTATATTTGTATATGCTTGCTGTTATTCAACCGTGGTTTGAGAGTTGAGAGGCTGTTAAAATGCATGCAAATGAAGCTTTGAGGGGTTGTAGGAAATGTGAACTGTGCTCTTGATTCAGTATGTTCACACATACTTATTTTTCTCGCCTTTTCTACACACTCTCACTTACATTAGTTGGCCTTTAGCCTCTGTGGTGGCAGTTTCTGTTAAAACAAGACACAAGTCAAGGTCACAACTTGTCTTTCAAGTAAATTTAGCGTCTACTGTAGATATGAAAATTTCCATTACACCTCTCACATAACACCTCTCTGCTTGTACAACTAAAATGTTTTAAAACTGTTATTTTCCTGTAGCCCATGAAGGCTCTGCGGGCCTCAGCCGGGACCTCCCAACCAGTTCTGTCCAGTCAAGAGGTCCGGACTGTTTTCTACCAGTTGCCTGAGCTCAGAGACATG
>CAKALG010016275.1:0-13861 GCA_916700815.1 Helicolenus hilgendorfi
TCCAAACTGTATTATACTCTGTGATTGTTTGATGATACTGTATAAAGTGTGTAAACAGTTTGGTGGCATACAAATAAAAACTTCTTCTTCTTCTTCTTTCAGGCTTATTACATCTTGAGTCGAGCGCCCTATGAAATACGAGGGAACAGAAAGAAGTTTGGCATCACCAAACTGCTGGACGGAGGAGTGTACAAAGCTGCCTATCCCCTCCATGACGTAAGCTACATGTTACGGTCATATTTGGTGTGGTTTATGCCCTTTTATGCTCATATTTAGCATGGTTTTATGCTATTAGTGAGCTAATAATTAACTGAAAATCCCCTTTGTTTGTATTTTTCCCCCTGTTGGCTATTTCAGTGCAGGTTCAATGTCAAGTCCAAAGAGGATGGCTGCCCCAACGAGAGATATCTGCTCTATGAAGAATGGGCTCATCCCAAAAGCTTCTACAAGATGCAACCACTAAACCTCATTAGGTGAACACAATCTTTTCTGTTTCTCGTCACAAAAGTGAACCTAAAGTACTAGAATGACTCTTTCATGTGTCGTGGCAACTTCAAATCAGTTGCTGTCTTTAGTGATGAGATTGAGGCATCAAAATGCACAAACACAATGCACAAACACCCTGCAATGGGTGACTTATAGCTTTATAACGTACAGCTTTAAACCTACATGCCATAAAACACATTCCTGAACCAGGTGCCCTCCATGTAAGCAGGAAATGGCAAACATCTACACTGCAGAGGCTAAAAAAGGGTGATCTGATGCCCCAGAGTCAATGATTTTATCTTCACACAGACCCATTTCCTGTCACCCACAGACACTCAACTTCATTCTGCAGAGTTACACATGCATTTCATCTTGAAGCTTACAACATCGGTTTCTTAAAGAATACTATAAGATTACATTCCATACATCTTTAATATCACAATTGCCATGGCACTTGACAGTGTTTCAATTCAGCTTAAATGGAAAACGTGTGAAAGGTCCTGTGTATTGTCAATAAAAAGTGTTGGACTGCAGTTATATTCCCTGTGTGTTCAAGCAGGAACAAACAACATCTTTTTATGTCTTTGTTTTTGCAGAGTTTTTAGTAGAGCCACAGTAGATGTAATTTAAAGAACAATTGTTTTTTTTTTTCACAGGAAGTATTACGGGGAGAAGATTGGCATCTACTTTGCCTGGTTGGGTTTCTACACAATAATGCTCGCCTTTGCTGCTGTTGTGGGACTGGGTTGTTTCATTTATGGATACAGGACTCAAGAAACCAGCACCTGGAGGTACATTCCTTTTGTTAATTATTAAATGACTTTGATATTTTTGAGATTTCCCCGTCTAATGGTCTCTGTTCTGTGTTTTAACGACCGCAGCAAAGAGGTGTGCGACCCTGACATTGGAGGAAGAATAGTGATGTGTCCGCAGTGTGACAGAGAATGCAAATACTGGCGGCTGAACAGCACCTGCGAAGCTTCGAAAGTGAGTTTGATTTTACTTCAGCCAGCAGCAAATGTGAATGTTCTTCCCCTTCTGTCTCCCACTAATGTCGCTCAATGTGCAATGGAGAAAAAAAAAATCGACGTTTGCATATTTCACGGTGTGTGACTGCTATTTACACACAGCAACGGTCATGTTTTGAAACTGATTTGCATGTAGGCACAGCAGAACTGTGACAATTTCTTTACTTGTTTTTCTCCTCTTTTAGAAACTTTGCATATTTGATAACTTTGGAACGTTGGTGTTTGCAGTTTTCATGTCAATCTGGGGTAAGTTGTATACAATGTCAAAAACGAATTTTTCCCATAGAGCGTATTCAGTCATGCTAATATCACTAAGGTAGATAGAAGCTGTATTTATAACTGACCATTTGAAATGTTTATTTTGTCCTCATCTTTGGCGTTATTAAAGGAAAAGCAGACACAGGAAGACACAGACAATGCTGTGTATACTTAGATGTTTCCTTCTCTCTCTTTATTGCCCTGCCTCCTGTTCATTTCCTGACTGCAGTGACTTTGTTCCTGGAGTTTTGGAAGCGCTACCAGGCGGAGCTGGAGTACGCGTGGGACACTGTGGAGTTTCTGGAGCAGGAGGAGCCGCCTCGCCCGGAATATGAAGCCAAGTGCATCTACGAGAGGAAAAACCCGATCACAGGGGTAAATCACACACACAGACTCTTTTTATTTTGTTTTAGTAATGTAGAACTACAACTTAAAATAAATAATAAAATATGAATTCAAACAGGTTTTCTCAGTTTTGCTCAAAAAGTATGAACTATTTGGAGATACTATGTTGACATAATGACTTTTAAGTCATGCCACATTGTCGTTAAAGCCCAGTAATTCACTGTATTTTTGTGTGATTTAGGTGAAAGAAAAAGTGCCCTATACGAAATGTGGACGATGTGTTCGGGTGTCTATAGGAATCGGGACAGTCTTATTCTGGGTAATGTAAATAAATGTCATTTTTATTTCAATTATTTTTTTCCTGCTAACACTGTATTTTACCAGTCTGTAATTCACTAACAAATTCCTAAGAGTTTCCTATGAATAAATATGTAATTTGGTACTAATTATAAGGAAATTACAAATTACAAATTTATTTGAAAGAAAGGGTGAGTTTAAACCCGTGTAAATATTCATTCATTACTCATTTATTATTGGAAACTTAACTCTCTCTATATATATATTGAATTGTCTCTGCGTGTAGCCGACATCTATTTATTAAATGTATTAATTGGAAGTATGCTAATTGAACATAATCACAGCTTATAATTAGTACATAATTCATAGTTCTTTCCAGGAAAATTCTTGGAAATAATTAGGACATAATAACACAAATTACGGACTGATAAAATAAAGCATTGCCTATTTTTTCAATTCAAACCAGAATATACTTTTTAACTGTGTTTTGTCCTTTAGATTCTGTTGATCCTGGCGTCCATCGTGGCCATCATCGTCTACCGCCTGGCTGCGTTTTTTGCCTTCTCGGCTAAACTCCGAGCTCAGGACCTGAAGGAGCTGGAGCCCTTAAAGGAGTATGTGACGCCTCAGATGGCCACTTCTGTCACAGCCTCCCTCATCAGCTTTGTCGTAATCATGATCCTCAACATCCTCTATGAGCGAGTCGCCATCTGGATCACCGACTTTGGTGAGTTTGCAATTATACTTCTGCCTCGTATTGACTTGCATGTGGTTTTATCTGAAATCCTTTCTTATCTGACTAAACAACAGAGCTTCCACGGACCAAGACGGACTACGAGAACAGCTTGACCCTGAAGATGTTCCTCTTTCAGTTCGTCAACTATTACTCCTCCTGTTTCTACATCGCCTTCGCCAAAGGGAAAGCGGTCGGCTTTCCTGGAGATCCTGTTTATCTGTTGGGAAGATACCGGAACGAGGAGGTACAGCTCATCCATGTAGCTCCACTCACATGTCTCACTTATACTTGTTATTTTGACTCTTGCTTTGTGTCCTGTTGTCCTGCAGTGTGATCCTGGTGGATGTCTGATTGAGTTGACGACTCAGCTCTCCATCATCATGGGTGGAAAAGCCATCTGGAACAACATCCAAGAGGTCTTGCTACCGTAAGAAGTCAGAATCTAAGACCAATTTTATATCAAATGTAATACAATTAAGTAACGTAAGGGAATTTGCTGCTTAGGTGTCAAGGCTACAAGACTAATAGCTATATCATACACCAACTGTTCCACTGTTACTGTATATGATCTCTTCCACCTCTCCACAGGTGGGCGAAAAATCTGATTTCCCGCTACTGCACTCGTGTGACCTCGCAGAAGGTGATTCCTCGCTGGGAGCAGGACTACGGGCTTCAGCCCCTCACAAAACTAGGACTGTTCCACGAATATCTGGAGATGGGTAAGTCCCCGTCTGACACATTTACAGCTGAATGCATACCTGAAGTTGGTTGCACAAGCTGTTCTTAAGTTTGAACTAATTATAATGCAAGGGTTTACTACACAGAGATTTATGTATCTCTAAATTACAAAACAGGTTGCACCACACAAACTATTTCTTACATACAGCAGTGGTTAACTGTTACTAAATGTTAGGGTTAAGTGTTGCGTTGCTAACTGGACTAGCTTGCAAATATATTGAATGTGGTAACATGGATAATAGTTGAGATATTTTACCTGGCATTCAATTGAAATATTCAAATGTATTTTAATCATAATGTTCAAAGAATAGTTTGAATTAGATGAGACGATTAACACCACTCTCATGTTTTGTCTTAAAGGGTAACTTTGGCATTTTTCAACCTGCACCCTATTTTCCCGTGTTTTTGTGTCTAACTGACTAATGGGGACGACACTTTCTGAAACTGGTCCAGTATTGAAGGAGAGGGCTGTAGATGACAGCTGCTCACAAGATGCATTGTAATCCTATTGGGGCAAGCTGGCACCATCAGCTCATTAAAAGTGCTTGTTTATGCCATGACAGGCTCTGATTGTTATTATAAGTGTCTGATAACATTATGGAAAGAGTCTCGCTCAAAGAGAAGTCTCGTTCTGAAATCTGGCGAGGTGACGTGTTGTCGGAAGATAACGGTGGAACAGTAGAATACATTCATGGCTACAGGACCAATTACAAAAACTGTCGTCCCCATTAGTCACTTAGACACAAAAACATGGGAAAATAGGGTCTAGGTTGAAAAATTACTAAAGTTACCCTTTCAGTTTTGATGGTGCAACCCAATTCAGTAAACTAGATTGAAACTAGCTAGCCAGTAACTAAGAACTTATGAGGGAATTCACACAATAAGTAATCAATATACAAATACCTGGTGCTGCTGAAACCTGAGTAGTCTCTACAGTACCTGTGTTGTCTCTCTCAGTCATCCAGTTTGGCTTCGTGACCCTGTTCGTGGCCTCCTTCCCTCTGGCTCCGATCCTGGCTTTGGTCAACAACCTGTTTGAGATTCGGGTGGATGCTTGGAAGATCACCACTCAGTTTCGCCGCATCGTGCCAGAGAAGGCTCAGGATATCGGGGCCTGGCAGCCCATTCTGCAAGGCATCGCTATACTGGCTGTTGCAACAAATGTAAGATACTGTTTACACTGACTTATTAGGTACATTGATGACAATCGTGACAACAATTGATGATCAATTTTATATGTTTACTTGGTGTCGTGGTGTCTCAACAGGCCATGATCATCGCTTTTACATCCGACATGATTCCACGGTTGGTCTACTACTGGTCTTTCTCTGTGTACCCGTATGGAGATTACTATAATAACACCATGCAGGGCTACATCGACAGCTCGCTGTCTGTATTCAACATCAACGACTTCTCCAACTTTAGCAAGCCCATGAGGACGCCTTACAACATCACCACATGCAGGTACGAAGATTGGGCCATCTCAGTGTGCTGTATTCAACTTTCCCTTGTTGGAATATAAAGAGAACAGTAGTTTTGACTTTAAAGAGGACCTATTATGCTAATTCCCAGGTGCATACTTGTATCTCCTGCTCGCCCCGAGTCTGCTCTGATTGATCAGCTGGCCCACTCTGTTGTGATTGGTCAACTGAACCAAACTCTTCAGACTCCGCTTTAACTAGCTTTGTTTGAGGGAGTGCAACTAGCCGCTAGGCAGGTATTATGAAAATGTGTTACTTGGTGACATCACCATGTTACAGGAAAAAAGGCGGGACTTCAAGCCAGGTGTTTCAGGCAGTTCAGGAGCAGTGTTTCTGTTGGGGAGAGTAACTCCCTCTAGTGTGGACTTTGGGCTTTGTAACTTTGCAGACCTTTTAAATGCACAAATAACTGTATAACATACTAAAAGAAAGGGAAAAAGCACAATAGGTCCTCTTTAACTATCATCCATTAGATAATGTTTTAAAAACTTTTGCTTTCACAACTAAAACAAATGTGAATTCTTTGAATTTTGGTTATAAAAGTCTATTCTAGACAAAATTATGATTGAGGACACATAGAGATTCCACTTAATTTTAAAGATATTATTGATATTAACCATGCAAATACTTATTACCTAGATATACTGTATGTATAATATATTTGGAGAGACAAAATCCTTGAATTTCACAGTAATATGTTGCATTTGAGCAGCTATATTTCTTTAAATTGCAAACATGACCAAAGATAATGGTGTGATCAAAACTTCTGGACAAAATACAACTTCATCACACACAGACACTTAAGAAATAAAATAAGATGGCAAGTTCAATAGATGACTGTTGTTAGAAGCATATTTGAGTATGAACTTTTCTTCTTCAGGTATCGAGATTTCCGGCATCCTCCTGGGCACGACAGGCAGTATGAGTACAATATCTACTACTGGCATGTGATTGCTGCCAAAATGGCTTTTATAATCGTCGTAGAGGTGGGTATATGAACACAACAGGAAGTCTCTCTGACACAAAAAAAATATTATTAAAACATGAATTATTCAACCATATTAATGGAGGCGTCCTCTTCTTCTGCTCGCAGCACATTGTTTACCTGACGAAGTTCATCCTGTCCTACGTGATCCCAGACGTCCCGTACGCTGTCAAAGAACAGATCAAACGAGAGAAGTACCTGACCCAGGTGATCCTCCACGAGACCAACCTCAAGCTGGTGACCAGACGTTTGAAACCAATCGGCGACGAGATCATCAAGCGCGCGGAGGTGAACCTGACAGAGGAGGAGATGGACGAACTTGATTTCTGAAAGTGAAATGTATGGAAGAAGAGACCATACAGACTATACTGTATATACATGACTACCCAGTTTTTAGCAGCACCTACCCACATCTGTTTCAATACTGACAAACACCTTGTGAACCAGAGACAAGATTAAGATCCAGAACAAGGTGTGGACTTTAAGGAGCTGTTGGACAAAGAAAGGAAAAACCACTGTTGTATAGTCTTCAACCTGGTCTGCTGTCCTCACAGTCTGGACTCCCGTCAAGGTGAAAGCGTGGAAAAGGGAAAAAAAACAGTGCAACTGTCCTCTATCACCTCTAAGTGTCTTTTTTTCTCAGACTGTATGTGTAACAGTTTTGTATCTGACAGCACCAGTGCAGAAACAAGGTGTGAGACAAACAAGTGATATGTCTTTTGCACCATCTTATCCACTCAAGTGTCCCTGTTCTGGGTTACTGTTGGAGTTCAGTGCTATTTGTTCAAATCTGAATCCAGTATTGAAATTGAATCTATTTAGATTTAGGTTTTAACTTTTTTTAAACAACAAAAGTTATAAATAACTTTATATTTTAACAGAAAAAACTCAGATAGGATGATGCATATTAAGCTAAATGACTTGCTGGATGTTTTATGCATTGATTTTTTGCAACCTGGTTTGGATGTTACAGCAAAGAGAAGGAGTGAAATCAGTGCCTCACACTTTGAAGCTGAACCGGAAGCATCTCTCGAGAGTTTCGCAACTTGCAGGTTACCTTCTAGACACGACCATTTGGATGTTACAGCAAAGGGAAGCAGGGATGTCAAATCAGTGCCTCTCACTTTGAAGCTTCACATTAAATAACACCAACCATTTGGTGGATTAAGCATGAAAAATACAACCAAACAATCCAAGCTCAATGTCCACTTACTAGTTTTTTTTTCCAGGGCTTTCAGTCATATCATGGTCTTCATTTAGCAGATGGAAATCTGCTCAGAAAAAGCTTGTGTGTAGACCTTGAGTTGGGATTTTTTTGTCAAAACATTTCATGAATCTTTTTAGTGTGTCTTCCAGTTTTAGACTACATTACATTTTAACTTGGCTATAGACCGTTTCAACAGCATTGTATTGCTAGGCAAAAGCTTGGGTCCATGTGTACTTCCTGTCAGCTGATGTCATTCACACACACTGCAACAGGAAATAAACTACGACACATTTTGAATGTTTACATTCAGCACTGCGATGCTTCACTCCGTCCATTGAGCTTCATGGTGGGACCTCACACACACACACACATGTAACCAACAAGTGCCACAGAAATATCAGTATTATTATGGACAACAATTGCACCACTTTTAAATGCAATGTTGATGATTGATGGAGAGTGTTTTTTACACTTCCATTTCTGTTACTAGAACTAAAGAGCTGAGGTGATCTGTCAAGCAGCTCGCAATGTTACACAAGAGATGAGATACCAGGCGTTAGAATAGACACGGACTAACCTGTAGCCACATTAACTGACTAAATGTGCCTCAAATATCTTTACCTCTTTAAGCCTTTCAACATTTTAATAGTTGTCGTTATGTTGTTTTTGGAGGGGATTCAATTATGGCCAATTCAGAAAGTGAATTTTGATGTTAACAAGTTTACAAACCACATGAATGATTTGAAACCGGACGCTCTTGCAAATGCAGTTCAGTTTAATTTTTAATTAAATGGATTAATCGCAGCCCTGTGAAGTGCTTTAGTTAACGATGTGAGTATAGTCTGTCTGCTCTATTCATGTACTCCCATCTACTGTACTGTTTTGCACTTTTTACTTACAGAGTTCCAGTCCTGTGCCTTGACCACTGCACTGCGCAACATTTTGACTGCATGTTATATCATGTGTTGTAGGCAATACGGTATTTTAATCTTCTCCTGTGTCATTGCTGAAATCTTAAATCAATACCTCTGCGGTATTAATGCCTCGCCTTGTGATTTAAACTATGGTACTATAACCGCCGCGTATGCAAACAGTATCATATACCAGCAATATCTGACGATGCATATCTGTCTTGTCTTTTTGTTTCATCTTGTCAGTGCCATGAAATTGTTTCCCTCGTGTGTATTAAGTCTTTCTTTAAAGACTCTCTAAAGATTAAAAAAAATGTCCACCATTGTATGTCTTATTTAATTGTAGCTCTAGACCTTTCACTGTGCTCTGTTGCGCCAGTAATAAAACACAACAGTGATGTCACAGTGTACTGACAATGCCTGGGGCACATTCCTACACTTCAGCAAGATGAGAATTCAAACCACTTGTGGTCAGCAAAACCAAGATTTCCAGCTGCTAGACACAGTTTCTCTCCTCATCTGATCATGAATCTGACTAGAGATTGAAATATATAGTATACGCACATCAACAAAATGAACATATGTTTGCATCTACACCTCTCTGACAGTGACAGAAATATCATTAAAAGCTTCACAAAGTCAGTATCTATTGCATGGCAATTGTTTTGGATTGCATGAGTGTACAGGTGAAGCTAATAAACCAGAAATTCACTGTTGAGTCTCCTGCATGAAACCACATGATGTCATGTTGTTACAATCTCAATAACTTGGCAGATGCATTGTGCAAATATGCAAAATCAGCCTCGACCTGGTTGGTGCAGAGACACATGCCAGAAACTATATAAACAAAGCACACGATGAAACAGTGTTATTTTAACACTTAATGTTTTGTTTTTTTCCTGAACAGAAACTGCTGAGGTGCCCTTTGGCAAGGTTAATCTCAGGCAGCTGTCATGCTGAAACTGCTTGGAGTTGTACATAAACCGTCTGCACTGTCTGTTTTAAAGGTCCCATATTATAAAAAAAAAAGTGAGATTTTCATGGTTTTTATTATAAATCAGGCCTAAGTCCTATATAAATACTGTGAAAGTATCGAAACACTCAATCCACAGGGAAATACACACAGCCCGTATTCAGAAACTTTGCATTTGAAACAAGCTGTCAGGATTTCTGCCCATTTGTGATGTCACGAATATACAATATTTAGACCCTTTATGCAGTTTTAAACCTAAACATTCTAAATGTGTCCCAGGTTATTTCCTGTTGCTGTGTATGTGAATGACATCAGCTGACAGGAAGTAAACATGGACCCACTGTTGCCTAGCAATGCAATTATGTTGCAATTCTGTCAAAATACACTAAAACAAAGCATTTCAGACAGAGAGGGTAAATACAGGTATATTCAGGCTGACAGTATGAGGAAAAAAAAGTTTTTTTGAACATTACAGCGTGTAAACATGTTCTAGTAGAAACATAAAATACAAGTATGAACCTGAAAATGAGCACGATATGGGACCTTTAAGACTAGGGTAGCTTTAATAAACGCTTTGTTTACGTCTCTACATTTGTGATCAGGCAGGTGGGTCAACGCTCTGTGGACGTCATCTAGATGAGACAGAGGACCCATTTTAACTCACATGTACGCCCACAGTGTGCGTGCCTGAACTAAAGTAGCTTTGACAACCTGTACTGTACCAGTTTGTCTATTTTATTGTGATTAATCGATTAAACCACACGGTTTCTTCCAGAATGAGTGCTCAGATTACCTGTGTGGGTTGGGTGAGGAGAGGCGTTGCCAAGGAAACACCAGACAAGGTAAGTAGCCAACGTGTTGAGCTAGCTGGAGTTAGCCGACAGGAGGCTAATATGTCAACATAGCACGAACACTCTGCTACTATACTAGTTTAAATGACCCAACTTCTCAGCCTTTTGCCTCGGATTTACATTTCTAGGTGGCTTTACAGATAATGTGTCACTTAGACTGTCAAAACAAAATTGGAAGAGTAGTTACAGCTGGTGTACGTTAGCTAGTACGTTAGCAAATGGGAAATTGGCCCAATGGCAAAATAAATGTTGTGCTTTGTGTTGTAGAAGTAGCAGAATTATAAACCTGTAGTAGATAAGTCAACTCATAACAGTGTATTTACTGTACAATCACAGGAATGCTTTGAAAATTGCACTCAAACCTGTAGAAAGGTAATGCAATTTTTAATCTAGATAAAGGTGGACGTCTGCAGGACAGATAATAATGCACACAGTGCACTTTCATAGACTAAGCTACTTTTTAAATTCTGCACATCACCAACAGCTATACTCTGCACATTTATTAGACTTATTCTGCACTTTAGTCTATTTAAAAAAAAAAAACTCTAATAGAAATCTTATTTAGTGTTTCATTAAAATCAGGTTCACTGGAAATGTAATTCTAAAAACATATAATGGTGAGTTTCAAAATAAAATGAAATATCAAATTTGTCATTTTTACTGTTACTGTGTATTTAGAGATTTAACCAAAAATGCCAAGAAAATAAGGTAGTTTATAACACACTATTTTCTTGCATCTAATAATAGGTAGAGACACATGAGCAAATCAACCTATTTAAGCCACATTTTTTTTTATTCCATTTCAGGTTGAGTTGAGCCAAGAGGAGCTACAGCGCATTATTACTGATGCAAGACAGGAGCTGGGGTATGTTGGAATAAAACACACATTACTGCAAGTGATGTATTGTCAACATGTTCTAATGTCAGTGTAAGCATTGCCAGTCAACGAGAGCTGAAAAGAAACAAAATATTATGTTACTTCCCCTAACAGCTGAAGCTGGTGTCATGTTTCTTTGCCTGTTTCTTTCTCGACTCTGCTGAATCAGGGCACTAGCAGCCGATGATGAAGAAGATGTTGATGAAGGTATAGCCTGCGAGGAGACTGATATTAATGCAGCGGATGTTGCTGAAGTTCCAAAGAATGAGAATGAAGAAGGGAAGGAGGAAGATGACGAGCTAGCAGAGTACGGCCTGGATAGATATGATGAAGAGGATGCGGGTGAGTTTGTTTATATACAGTATGTGTGTACAGACTTAACTAATTGATGCTCATTCTGTCTGTCTTACAAACTACACTTGTGTCTGTTTTGTAACAGAGTATTGTTCAGACTGACCCTGTATCTGTTGTTTGTCTGTCTTCAATTCAGTGACCGCTAGTCTCGGCGACAGTCTGGCTGGACTCACGGTGTTCAGCTCTAATGAGGAGGATCCTTACATCACCATCAAAGACACAGTGAGTGCCTTCAATGATCACATGCATACAGATTCAGCATAATCACACTTCAAGTAGTACCTAAAGCCTGATATCAACCATGAACATATAGCTGTGAAAATGTGTATTCCAGTGCAGGAATGTCATTAAACCTGAGAAAAAGGCCGTGGGACTTTAGCTCTGATGTTAAGTTTAGTTTTGTTCTTCCCTCTAGGACCAATATGAACGAGAAGACTTCCAAATCAAGCCCGGTGACAATCTCATCCTATCAGGCAGGGCAGAGAAGGACATCTGCAATCTGGAGATCCACGGTAAATATCCTCAAATGTGACATCACAAGATGACAGAAGACACGGGAAAACGTCTTCTTTTGTTTGGATACTGTTGTTCTAGCATAGAATATAAGCTAAATGCATGACATATGTAAATGTAAAAGAAAGTAACAAACCTTTACTACTGTACTAACTGTTTTAAATATTTAATATTAGAGAATCTCAATATATATTTAACACCTGATCTCTTGCTTTACAGTGTATAACTCCGAGGAGGACTCTCTGTATGTTCATCATGATATTCTGCTGCCAGCTTACCCGCTGTGTGTGGAGTGGCTGAACTTTGACCCCAGTCCTGGAGAAGGACCCGGTAAGAAAAAAGAGTTTTTCTCTGACAAACCTTTAAAAAATCTTGTTCCTCTCAAAACCAGGCCTCAGTTTGTATTAACTTTGTATTGACATTCACTTGACGGTGATGGATTTCTAACATCAATAGTTCTCAGCATTATATTTAATCCTGAGCTAAAATAAAACTAAGAAGTATCTATTTAATGAGCACTACTGTACTTACCTGACCTTGCTCTGCTCTGTGTGTCCTTACTACAGGTAACTACGCCGCTGTGGGCAACATGACTCCTCAGATAGATGTGTGGGACCTGGATGTGGTGGACTGCTTAGAGCCAGCCTTCTCCCTGGGGAGCAAAAAGGCCTCCAAGAAGAAAAAGAAGAGCAAGAAGGTACAAGCCTGTTCTTATACTATCATATACTCCGTATGGTGAGAGTGGGATCTGATTTTGCAAGGGGTTTGACACCATTGATAGTAGACGTGTTCGTCCTGCTCCCCTACATTATTATTTCCTGCTTTGTTAGATATCATTAACACATTGCTGCCTGTTGTCGTTGATGCCAGGGGGCAGCAGCAGAGCCTGTCGAGGGACACACAGATGCAGTGCTGGATTTATCCTGGAACAAACTGGTCAGGTCAGTATTCTGAGGCTGATATGTTTATTTATTACTCAGCTTTATTGAGTACTCGATTCTAAGTGGTCAATCATGGCATTCTGCGGTCTGTTATTTCTTTATAGCAGACCATTGCTATGGACGTAGTTCTGATCTTGGACTGTGTCAAATTATTGATTTCTTAAGTAAGTAGCTGTGTAATAAGCGGGATAATGTACAGCTAGTCGACGCAAAAGGAAGAGGTCTTGCATCGCCCTGTCGGGGTTTGTTTCACAACAATGAACGGCTTGCTGTACATTATCACTACATATAGTACTGGAAAAAAAGGAATACAAATGTACCTAATGCTAGTCAAATGTACATAGTTATATAGACTTTTTAAGATTGATTCTTGTTTGGTGTGCTGATATGTTATACATATTCTGTTAATGTACCATGACTGTCTGTGTACACTCATGCAACTCAAAATCAGTCTTTTAACGTAAAACAAATTCTCGTACTCAGGAACGTGTTGGCCAGTGGATCAGCAGATGACACCGTTATCTTGTGGGATCTTGCTCAAGGCAAACCGGCCACCACTCTGCGCAGGCACACTGATAAGGTATTTAATGAGAAAAATAACGATTCTGGATGTAATTCAGTGTATTGTTGGTATTACTTCCTCAAAACTTGCAGGCTTCAGCTTCTGGAAAACATATTTTTTTTATCTTTCAGGTTCAGACGGTATCATTCCACCCATTTGAGGCTCAGACTCTGATATCAGGATCATATGATAAGTAAGTGTTTTCTAGTATTGTTAGTTTATAGAATGAGGTGAATAAACAGATTTTATTTTAATAGTGAGTTTGAGACACAAACATCTTTTTTTTCTTTTCAGGACAGTGGTCCTGTATGACTGCCG
>CAKALG010016277.1:0-12178 GCA_916700815.1 Helicolenus hilgendorfi
GGGACCGCCGCTGCTTTTGTTCTGCTCGCGCTGATTCTGACAGGTGATGCGCTCGCGCAGGTTTCTGACAGCTATGGATTATCATACGCCTTGAGGTCCGAGTTGTCGGAGGACACGATATTGGTTGCCAATAATGGGATCCGCGTGCCTTTCGGGAGATCAGTCTTCATTGATCCCATCAACGATTTGGTCATCCAAGTTCAGCCCGGTGATAGATGCAGCATAACGGTCCTGGACAATGATCCCTTGTCTCAGAGGCCTGGACACCTGTCTCCCAAAAAGTTTCCGTGTGAATTTGGCCCCAACGACGTGAAGTATTCTCACTTCGGCTCCAGGAGTCCTCCGAGGGACAGAGTGAGATTACAACTCAGGTATGACACCCAAACGGACACCATTATAATACCTTTTATGATGGAGGTGGAGGTCATTTTTACGCAGCTGGAAGTGCTAACCAAAAACATGCCACTCTCTGTGGAGAAGCTGCTCGGCACAAGTAACCCCATCGATAGGAGGATTTTAGAATTCACCTATGATAAAAGTGCACACCAGTGCAAAATAGCCTCCCTCTCCAGTGGCAGCGTGCTGCCCAGGTATGGGAAACTTGTGGATGAGGACAGCCTTGGGACAATGGTGGACTGTGATGAATTCATTAAAATGAACATCCGTTATCAGCACACTTTTGCTTTGAAGTCACCCAACAGAGATTACATTCCAATGCTTGTGGAGCTACACGATAAGGAAGGCAATTTGCTCAAGCAGGAATTTTTCCAAATTCTGGTGAGGATTAAAGATGGAGAGGAGAACACAGCCCCTAAACCCAGCTTTGTTGCAATGATGATGATGGAAGTGGACCAGTTTGTAATGACAGCGATAACCACGGATATGCTGGCTGCAGAGGATGTTGAGTCTAATCCTGACGAATTAATTTTCAACATCACATCCACCCTGTCCTTTGAGGAGGGCTACATCGTGAGCACAGATGATAGGAATTTACCAATAACCTCATTCTACCAAGGAGACCTCAAAGACTTGAAAATCGCCTACAAGCCCCCCCCTGTGGATTCAGACACTGAGCGGATTTTCCAGATTGAGTTTGAGGTTGTGGACTCAGAGGGGGCTGTGTCAGACCCTTTTGCTTTCATGATTGTTGTTAAGCCTATGAACACGTTGGCCCCCGTGGTGACGAGGAATACGGGCCAGTTACTGTATGAGGGTCAGTCCAGGCCTCTGTCCAGTTCACAGAGTCTGGAAATCAGCGACGAGGACAGTTTAGACAAAGTCAAAATCACTGTTATTGATGGGCTGAGGCACGGAGATTTGACCGTTTTGGGCTCCAGGAGGAAATTTTTCACCCCGGCTGACCTCGACGCCGGAGTGGTCATTTATCAACACGACGGCAGCGACACATACAGCGATAATATTATTTTCAGAATGACAGATGGCACAAATGAGGTGGAGTTTCTGTTTCCCATCACTGTTGTGCCAACTGATGACGAGCCTCCCATAATCAACGCCAACACTGGTTTGGTTTTATTCAAAAACCAAATGATGCCCGTCTCCTCCCTCATGCTCAGTGCAGCAGACATCGACTCAGAGGATTCTTCAATAAAATTCACAATTCAGCCTAGCTTTTCCACCATTGGGCAGGTGTTGCTGCGTCAGTCGGAGGCCCCGGAGGACCCATCAACCTGGAAGTTTAATACAGAGGATGAATTGTATGAGAAAGTGGTGACTGAATGGCTGCAGCAGGACATTATTGATGGCAAACTGTTTTACAAGCACATCGGGCCTCACAGCACCGGCACAGTCATGGATCAGTTTGGGTTCAGAGTTCAAGATGACAATGACCCGCCAAACCAATCGGGCGAGAGCTGGTTCATTATCAAAATACTCCCCGTCGACGACGTCCCACCTGAACTGTACCCAGGCACGACTCAGGAAATGACTGTGCACGAGTATCAGCTTACTTACTTTCGAAAGAAATTCCTCCGCTACACCGACCTGGACTCAGAGGATCGGGATCTGAAATACACAATCATCCAGCCACCGACGGATACAGATGAGAATAACCCTGTTGTGTTGGGAGCTCTGGTATTAACTGAAAAGCCAAACACTATTGTCACAACTTTCACTCAGGCACAAATTAACCACCATAAAATAGCTTACAAACCACCTGACCTTGAGCTTGGAATTACCAGTCATGTTTTGCAGTTCCGCTACACTGTGGAGGATGTTTCTGGAAATATTGTGGAAGGAGTTTTCGCTATATTTTTAAAGCCTGTGGACAACACGCCGCCTCAAATAACCAACTCTGGATTTACTGTGCTTGAACGCGGCACGCACGTCATCACAAGTGCCGAGCTGTACACCTCAGACACAGACACAGACAGCAAACAGATATCCTTCACTTTAACTCTGCCTCCACTGCACGGCCGGATCCAGTTTACATTCACTGACATCACAAAAGGAGGCACGTTCACCCTGGAGGATATTAGAAATGGCAGAATTTCATACATCCATAATGGAGATGAATCAACTGTTGATTCCATACAAATAGATGTCAGCGACGGCATCCACATTGTCCCAATTACTATAAAGATTAATGTGAAGCCTATTGATGATGAGACTCCAACCATCAATCTCCCAGCTGGCACAATTGGCTCCTACATAGATGTACTGGAAAATGGAGCAACAGAAATCACAAGTAATGTCATTCAGGGAAGAGATGAGGACACAGATGACCTTCGCTTGACCTTCATTGTGGAGGACCCACCATCATTAGGGGAAATTCTAGTGAAAGGTGTCCCATCTGGCACATTCACCCAAGCCGATGTCATTAACGGCTTTGTGGTCTATGCTCATACGAGTGGGGAGATAGGCATAGCCACAAAAGAGGACTTTTTCAATCTCACTTTGACGGACATGTCTGATGAGTGGACTGTAGGAGGAAATAAGATCACAGGTGTCAGGGTGCATGTGACTATTCTTCCCCTGGACAGCCAGGCTCCGGAGGTCTTCGTGGGGCCACAGTTCACTGTTGTTGAGGGGGATAAGAATGTCATTCAAATTCTTCATATAAGCGCTGATGATGCAGACACCGCCAACGATGACCTCCTTTGTACAATCATTGTGCAGCCGACTTCAGGCTATGTGGAAAATATCTCCCCTGCCCCGGGCTCAGAGAAATCCAGGTCCGGTACAGCTATTAGTGCTTTCACCATCAAGGACATCAGACGGAATCACATTTACTATGTTCAAAGCATTCACAAAGGAGTCGAGCCAGTGGAGGACAGGTTTACTTTCAGATGCTCTGATGGCATTAATTTCTCTGAAAGGCACTTTTTCCCCATCTCCATAATCCCCTCTAATGATGAAAAGCCGGAGATTTACATGAGAGAGTTTGTAGTTATGGAGGGCATGAACATAGTCATCGACACTCCCATTCTGAATGGTGCTGATGCAGATATCCCCCCTGATCAGCTCACGTTCATTATCACCAAACCCCCCAAGCACGGATTTATTCTCAATCAGCTCACTACTGGCACCATCCCCGTCTCTAACTTCACCTTGGATCAGATCAGGGAGGCCTCCAGCATTGTGTATGAGCACGATGACTCAGAGACCACAGAGGACAGCTTTGATATTGTTCTCACAGACGGAAAGTTCAGCGTAGAGAAAACAGTAATAGTTATGATTATCCCTGTGGACGACGAGACCCCGAGGATGGCGATCAATGACGGCCTTGAAATTGAAATAGGTGACGTGAAAGTCATAAACAGCGACATTTTAAAAGCAACAGATCTGGACTCTGAGGACGACACGCTAACTTATATTATCCGCTATGGGCCCGGTCAGGGATATTTACAGAAGGCAACACCTTATGGGACGTTGCAAAACATCACAGTTGGAATGAACTTCACACAGAGCGAAGTGGATCAGGGTTTAATTGTGTACATCCATAACGGGCAAGAGGGGATTCGCGACCTCATCAAATTCGATGTTACAGATGGCATCAACCCTTTGATTGACAGGTACTTCTATGTCACAGTGGGTGGCATTGACATGGTTTTCCCAGATGTGATCAGTAAAGGTGTATCCCTTAAAGAGGGTGGCAGGGTTACTCTGACAACAGACCTGCTAAGCACCAGTGACCTCAACAGCCCAGATGAACACTTGGTGTTCACAATCACCAGAGCTCCCATGAGGGGACACCTGGAGTGCACAGACACACCTGGGATGCCCATCTCATCCTTCACACAGCTGCAGCTGGCTGGCAACAAAGTCTACTACATCCACACTTCTGACGACGAAGTGAAAATGGATAGCTTTGAATTTGAAGTGACCGACGGCTACAACCCCGTGTTCCGCACTTTCCGCGTCTCCATCACTGACGTGGACAACAAAAAGCCCGTGGTGACAATACACGGCCTGGTGGTAACCGAGGGGGAGAACAAACTCATCACGCCGTTTGAGCTAACAGTGGAGGACAGAGACACTGTTGACCGCCTCTTGAAGTTCACAGTCACTCAGATCCCAGTTCATGGTCGCCTGCTCTTTAACAACACCCGGCCCGTCACCTCCTTCACAAAGCAGGACCTGAATGAGAACATGATAAGCTACAAGCATGACGGCACAGAGAGCGCGGAAGACAGCTTCTCTTTCACCGTCACCGATGGCACTCACACAGACTTCTACATCTTCCCCGACACGGTGTTTGAAACGCGAAAGCCCCAAATGATGAAAATCACTGTCCTCCCGGTGGATAACGGGGTGCCGCAGATTGTGGTGAACAAGGGGGCCCCGACATTGCGGGTTCTGGAGACCAGTCACCTGGGGTTTGTGATCACCAGTAAGACACTTAAAGCAGAGGACAGAGACAGCATTCAGAACTCTGTGACCTTTCGGATTACCGTCGCCCCGGAACACGGCTACCTGATCAACCTCGGCAAAGGAAATGCCACTATCACCACCTTCACGCAAGGTAAGAGAGCTGCATTTCAAACAGCTTTTGCAATCCTGTGACATTCAAATTTGACTACACTGAAGACCATTTTTAATTCTCTAGAGCCCACTCACATTTACTCACACCGCTAAATATACTCCCCTCTGATTCATTCCTGAAAAATGCTGAGTTCAAACATAAGGGTTTTGTTTTCACTCAAGAGACTGCCTATTTACAGAGATGAAGTATGCCAGTGCCTCAGGCTGACCAGATCTCACTAGGGGAGTGCATTTTTCAAACAGTGCTAATATATTTCACTTTAGGAGAGAAGTCATGGTGATTTGTACATTACCAAAGCCATATTTTCTAACGGAAGGAAAGGGGATTACAGACAGAATGATAGATAGGAGGCATGGCTCACAGCAGACCACTGGCTTTGCAAACATGAGTTATATTTTAAGCAGACCAGAGGGGTGTCTGGGTAAACCTCGGTAAATGCTAAGTATCAAGGTAGCAGCATCAGCGTACAGTCAATAACCATGTATCCCCTGCTTTTATTTACTGAGTCACTGCGAGATGCTTTCCCCAAGAGGCCTGTTCAATATTTCAAGAGTTCTCTCAAGAATAAACAGACAGTAAATAAAGACACTCTCCTGGGTATTCGAAACTCGTAAAGAAGCCTGTCTTGCACCACGCTATCAGGAAGGCAAACAGACCGCTGTGATGGAGCACCAACAATCAAGCTATTCTTTATGCTCTGTGTCATTCAGGAGGCTAATAGATATACAGCTCTTGTCACCAGGCGGTTTCTCCTTTCAGATTCCCCCGACACTATGCACTGGGCACATTTCATCCCACGGTCTCCGCCTGCTTCTCATAGCAGGGCTCAGTATTGACAAATAGTCTGTTAGGAACAAATTAGACATGATTTTCCCACTGGCCATTTCAGCCAAATAACTGGTGTAACTTTTATGGGTAGGATATCATGGATATTTATGCAAATGTATCTCTTTTTCAGCTGAAATTGATGACATGAACATATGCTATGTCCTGAGGGATGGGGACAACTCTACAAATGACATCTTCTCTTTCTCCATTGAGGACAGTGGTAAGTTTATTTTACTTAAACATGCCCTCTTGCAATTATGCTCAAGTTTTAAAAAAGTGATTTCCCTAAGAGGGGAAAGGAAAAGCTTGAGTGTGCTTCATAATGTGCCTTATTTAACAGAAGCAGAAGCTGTGTGCACAGATGGGAGACATTTCCAGAACAATAACTTCACACGGTGTCTTTTTTCAGCATGAGTAAACGATAAAATAGGCATGCAGCGAACGAGAAGGAAAGAAAAACATACTATTTATAGATTTTGTTTATGTCATGCTCTGTTGATTTCCAATAGTTCTGTCAAACAAATCTGCATTACACAGCGTCCACGCTTATTAACCTTTTATCTGAACATTCATGTTAGTCTTACTGTGCAGCATCAGTCTTATAGCACCCCACCCATGATCCTCCATTATTTTTTCCATGCAACAGCCTCCTTATTTAGAAAGTAATGATTGATTTAGCAAGTAAGTAATTAGTAGAACAATTAGCGAAGACCTTCCTTCCACTGTAGATATGTAATCAGGCACAGGCTCCGAGAATGGTTCGAGGCAATCACGCCGGTGTTGCCGATTAGCAGAAGCAGCGTGCCTGACAGTGTGTCCTTTCTGCTACCCTTCAGCCGTGATGAGTGAGCACAAAGGACCTCTCTAATAGGGGCCCTCTTTTCCCACAAGCACCTCAGTGGGCCCCCTTACACATTTTCTCATCTCTCGACTCGGGACTAATCTGTGGCTTCAGTCGAATAATAGACAGGTTAACATCAATGCCAACAGGTGGATAGGGTGCTAATGAGTGGTGTCTAAAATGCAGGGGACAACTCCTTATCAGGGGGCGATACTGAATGAAAGTGCTTCACCTGAGCCGCCGGCAAATGCCAAGCCCATGCAGAGCTCTTCTGTTGCTGAGCGAGGTTCACTTGGTCCCTTTATTATTGTCTCAATTGGGTTATTTGTTATGGATCGCTCCAGACTTCCCTCCCTCTGTCACGTCCTTTCTCTCTCTAGCTTGCTTAATGCTTGATGACATATGCTTGTATCCCTCACTGGTAGTTTATCTTCCAGAACTGGCAATTAGATTCACTTTTTTCCAGCACTTCCTGCAATCTTTTACCTTTAGACTTGATAAGAGGATTCAAAACAGTCATATTCTGTCCTCAATCATGGTTATGTGCTCAAACAAAACAAAACATGAAATTGCAATGGGCAGACATGCTCCATGGCATGGGAATTGTGCCTTGTAGTGGCACCTAAATGGCTTGACAAATTGATAAAGGGTCTTATTGGACAACCCATCCATAAGGATTCGACACATACTGCAGTGTGAGGCAGTCAGTGAACATTTTTTTAATAAGATTTAAGCTTTGCTGGTGGCTGCCCTAAATCCCCAGACGGAGCCTCCAGCTCTTTGAACAGTGGCGTTGGGGAGAGTACGCGGGCACACAGCTGCACTGTGTCATGTTCAGCGGTGGAAAACATTCCCCATCTCACTTCAAGTTCATTGGGAAATTTACCAACTGCACTTGGCAATTTTTTAAGGGTGAAAAGTTATTTTTCAAGTCGCAACTGCTCAGAGGGATTCCAGGAGTTTCTGCTAACAGCTGTGATGAACTCTGAACGTGTGCACAGTTTTGACTGACTGCTGATTAATATTTGCGACTGAATGTTTCCCTATACAGTGTGTTCCCTATGTATGTGTTTTAGGATGGTGGTTGTGTTCACAGAATATCAATAGAAATGATTGGAACCAGGGCTGTAGCTATTGATTATTCTGTTTTTTTTTTCTTCTTTTAAAACAATGAATTATTCATTTGATCTATAAAATGGCCAAAAATTGTGAAAAATCCTCCAAATGTTCAAATGTAGCACAAAGTGAGGCCTTCAAATTGCTTGAAAATGTTCAAATAAACACAAAGATATTCAGTTAATTTCCAATTATGTTAAACATAGAACAGCAGCAAATATTCACATTTGAGGAGTCAAACTTTACATGATTTTAAATTTTAAATAATTTTAACAATTTATTAATTGTCACTCTGACGGTAGACTAATCGATAATTTGACTAATCATCTGAGCACTATAGCCACTGACATTACTTGTTGTCTCTTTGCCTCTGCTCACAGATGAGCTCACTGTCCTGAGATCAGTGCCCCACACAACTTATTGTTATAGGATTTGTGCTGGCTCCACTGGCAATCCTAAAATAAAGCGACTTACAACCTGAACTCATTACGGGGCAGGGCACTAATTTACTCTTGACATGTTTTTTTAGCAACGGGAATGAATGGAAAGTGCCAAGACATTCATTACACTCAATCCAAATACTTATGGCAGTTTGACCACAGGGTTGTTTTAGCTGTTGAAGCTGGGATCATAGTTTCTCCGATAGATGAATTGTCTCGGTGCAGGGAACAGTCTTGGCTCCGTTAAATTGAGCTGCCAGCGACTGAGTTCTTCTTGGCAGCGGAGTGTCATTTAAACTCGCAGTGTTCAGAGCCCAAATTCTAATCTATGTTGGATCTGACCTACCTTGTTTGGCACAATCCTATTTGGATATTGATTGCAATAATGATTTGCTTTAAGTGATTTCATAAGAACTGATATAAAGGATGATAAACTCCTTGTGAATTGTTTTGCTTAGTAGGATAAATTATGCTTATGTAATTTAGACTTGAAGTGAAGTTGCTTTTTCACTCAATTAACTTGGCTACATGGAGGCAGCAGATGGGCTTTTCGCCACAGATAACAACATGGCAATTAGGCCACGTCCCAAAATGCTTATCATTTTAATTAGTGTGTGTCACAATAAAAGACGGATTCTCTCTGTGTGATTAAAACACTGCTAGTTTTAAGTATTATTAAGTTTGTTCTACCAAAACGGGGTAGAACAAACTCAATAATCATACTGAAATCACATCAAAATTACACTACACATTCGTTGTAATAGTCTGTAACTATATAATCATAAGTAATTCGTAGACTTTGTGTGTTATTTTCTCCTCTGTCTCCGGTTTCTTTTTTATCTTAGAAATCTTGCACCGTGTGCCGTTACAGCTTTATTTTAGGTGATTTGCCAAAAAGGAGATAACAGGGTTTACATGTGTTTTCTCAGAGACGCTTGTGTGTCTCACTATTTTTCAGGCTTGTCAAAGCTTTGAATGAATAATCACAGAGGACTGAGAGTACATGTATTCATTTGTGGGTGTCTGTTTCGGAGAAATATCACACCTGGATGGCAAAGTCACGAACAGAGGCGTGCACCAGAAACCTCTTTAATTACTCGGTGAAAGTGTCTCGCTCAGAACGCGATTGATTTCTGGATGTTTGTGTGTTCGTGTGTGCTGGGGAGAGGAGGGGGCTGCTCCTGTCTTTAAGGCACTTAATTGCTGTGTATCGGTGGACTTCGCCCCCCCTCCTTGTCTCCTGAGGATTCGGGTGCATTCAGGTGAGCTTACCTGAGCACACACAAGCCCTGGCATTCCCAGGAAATTGTTTGTGGAGCAGAATCCCTGTCTGCCTCCAGCAGTCAGTCAGCATCAGGGATGGTCCTACTGACAGACACACTGCCGTGGCCTTTGTTTTTCATTCCAGGCACTCAGTACCATCTCTCTCTTTTTTTTTTTTCTTTCACTGAGCTACAAAAAGGCAGCAAAAGATCATTGATTGTTCAGTTCGTAAAATAAGCTACTTCTGAAGGTCAAACTCCACAGCTCTGTCCAAAGTTTCCTTCCCATTTGACTTGTGAGATTTGTTTTGTAGTAGGCCCCATGGGCATAGAGTATGAAAATCAATAATTCAGATTCATAGATGAATGGGTAAAATTACTGACTGGAACATTTTTTCCTTACATGGCAGCCCCTGAAACAGAGGGGAGCGTTTCTCCTTTCAAGTTTCCAGTGCAAGTCCGCAGTGCCCTCCTCAACAAGCGTGTTTTGTTTGTTATTTCTGCCTCGTGTAACAAGATGAGTTCAGGTCACCGTGAGCACCTCGCCTAATAAATCCTCTCAACCATTTCGGCCTGCAGTAACATCTGCCGTGCAGATCTTCCATGTTATCGGTGTGTAATCGCTTGTGACACTGAGTGCATACTTGAATCCATCTCCCATGTCTCCCCTCCTGTCTAATCCCAGGTTAGGAGGGATTATCTTTCTCCTCATAACGTGCTAGAGTGCAACAAAAGTAAGGGGGAACATGCACTCACACGCAGTTGTGAGGTTAATATAGACTTTGTGAATGCTATAATATCCCCATCACAGTGCAGGTGATGACTCCGCAGTTTCTCTGTGTTTCTATCCTGTTATTAATGAAAATGTCTTCCCTACACTTTTCTTGGGGGGGTATAACATTCCTCTGTCCTTGGGACCTATAGTGTGAATCATAAAGTATGCTGTAGGCCTCAGCAAATTACATAGCTGGTCCAGTTATTGTCTTTTAAAGAGATCTGGGGGGCGTTAGGTTTTCCTCGCAGTCCATCTGTGCTGCAGCTAATAAAAAATACTAGGTATTCAGTCATTTTATTGTTATGGAGATATGTTTTGTGATAAAACATCTGGAAGTTGATTAGAGGAGCTATTCCTGGGTAACAGCTGTTTCTCTTTGAGGGTGAAAAACTGAATTACAGAGGATTTAGGCTCATTTTAGATGGAGAGTGATTTGCGTGTCTCACTGGTCCCTTATGTCCTTAGTCGCTAACTTTGAGTTATAATTTCTCACCGGTCTGCATTGCAGTTATATTGCAACGTGTATTACCCAGCACCAGGCTTTCTGTTGTCTCTCGTCAACACAACAAGGTGTATTCGCACATTTATTTTCCTTATTGTGTTTGTGAAGAGCAAGTAAAAGCATATGTGGAGAGTGCTGAGGTGACTAACCAAACAAGTGAAGCACCTGTGCTCATCGGTGAGGGGATGAAACATTCATTTTGAGCTAACAGACTCCAAGCCAATGTAATTCTTCTCAGAAAAAGATTAGAAAGCCATTATTAATGATTGGCTCATTCTAGAAGGCAAGTAAGCCAAAACATGTCGATGCGAAATTTCATTCTTATATTATGAATTATGCATTGAATCAGCCAATGGAGGGGTTTTCTGTCTTTTTCCTTGGGTTTCCTTGGCTCAAGTTTGTTGGATTACATTTGGATTTATGCTTCTTTTTCTCCATTGTGGTTTCCTTTTCTCTTGAGTGCCAATTACTGCTAAATAGTCCGTGTTTAGTCAGAAAAGCATCTTCTACTGTTTGAGATGTGTCTGCTGGAACAGAAAAATAGAGCCATAAATGTATTAATGATAAATAATGATTTAGGAGAGTGAGAGCAGCATCTTATATATGTTTCATTCTGGTACAGTAGTGACTGTATATCACATTTGGGTGAAACATAGCTAAAGCTTCTAAGACCCTTTCACATTGATGTGCCCTCATTTTCCCTCTAGGAAACAGATGGGGAAACCCTGCTTGATGATTCCCTTCCTCTGTCTTAATATGCTGCCAAAGTCAGCGTGTGGAGCCGAGGTTAACAAAACAAAGGCAAATTCCCAAAAGTATAGAAACCCAGGCCTGGGCTTGTTCCCTGGATGATGATGTGTGTCGTCATATACCTGCCTTAGGATATCAGTCTAGCAGAACTGGGGTTGTTCAAGCAATGGGTTTGCAGAAAATCCCTCTTTTGTGGAATAAGCTTGCAGGCTGATGTATGTGCTTGGTTTTGCGTTTTGACAGCCGAGAGTCCCATCAACTCCAGAAAACCTGATGTATAAAATACATATAGCTTTCTAGCACTGGCAACAGAACGAGATAAAAAAATGTGTAAAATGGAATGGAAAACTGAAATGTTCAGCAAAATGAAACGTTTTGGTGTCTTAAGTCTCTCAAGGGAGCGTTCCATTTTTATGTTGTTTGATTTTTAAGCCATAAAATATCAAACAATTTAATGAGACTGTGTTTTGATAAATCTGACACCCCCTCCCACCCCAAAAAAAACAGCAGGAACGCAGAGTCAGTGATGCTGTGACATCTCTCTTTTCACAGGAGCAGAGCTTTTGTTCAATTTTGCAAAATCACTCTGGATAATGTGTTTTTGGCCCCCGACTCCCAGCAGTGGGCCGGAGCTGCTCCTCTCAGCCCTGCTGCACGATAAG
>CAKALG010016278.1:0-12164 GCA_916700815.1 Helicolenus hilgendorfi
TTTGGGCTTCTGCTCTTTTAATCTGGACAGTTGATCAAACTCCTGGGAATGAGAGGCTCTAATATTGTTTTAGAAACAAGACATAGTCCTTTATTTCAGAATTATAGATAAACACTAAGGATTTAGGAGCAGTGTCACAGTCGGGATGCTCCAACATATTATACAGCAGGATAAAGAGACACATTCTGAATTTCGACTGTGAATAAAAGTTACTAGGATATCAGGTTTGGGGGTCCTCCCCCAAGAAAATGTGAAGGTTTTTGACTGAAAACTATGCAATTTTACATTGTGTTGGACAATTATTATTACTTGTTAAATTATTATTTTATTATTTACACACGTCTGATCATTTAATTCTTGTTTGCCCTAAAAGAACAGATTCAGAAAAACTTTGGTATAATGTTTCATTAATTATATATGTTCACAGATAAGAAAGTTATGATGAACAGTTCACTAATTATTTCACAAAACAGAAGTGAACATTGTATTGATAAATTACAGCACCCTCGTTCTCACCCCCTCTCCCATGCTGTGTGCTGGCTCATCCACATAGTTTTTATGTTCATACGGCTTATGAGGTGCAGCACAAAAACGCTGGCGCTGCGCCATTATGAATCGCCGTTATGAATCTCCCAGAGAACCTGATATGAAGAGGGGAGAGAAGAGTAGTGCCGGTGCGCTAGAAAAGTCACGGTACGCCAAGGAGTAAAATGTAGAAGTGCCGGTACTGTGTACCGGTGAGTACTGGCCCAATTTGAGCACCAATTACCGACATTGCTCTAATGACAAAATGTATAGAAAAAAACTACTGTGTAGTCATTATGGGGGGTTGTAATACTAATCATTCATATTTATCTAATATCTTCAGATCAGTATTGTCCTGTTACACTACTTATATCTGATTTATTATGTTTTGTGTAGGTCTGCCTGCAGTCTCTTTCATTCAGCGGCATGCTGTTGTGCTTTGATATCACAACATACAAAGAAAAAAAAAGAGAAAAAGCCGGTCATTACAATGCAGCTCACCCTCTGAAAAGAACTTGACCTTTCACACGAGGTGATCAAAACGGTCCACCTCAATAGAAAATGTGTGCACATCAGACATACAATTATACAGGATCCTGGCTGCTGTTGTCTCTGACCTTCTCCCCGGCCCGAGGCATGCTCGCATTTCCTCGGCCACCTCGGGGACAATAAACACAAATGAGAGAGAGCATTAGGGAGAGAAGAGAGAATTAAAAAGGAGGAGAGAACGATATATTGCAAAAGGGACAGTCATGATTGTTTGCTAATGATGAACTTGTTCCAAAATTAAATACACCATCCATCCTCTCTCTGTGCTTATACTCGCCCCAGCCTTGAGTCTGTGGCTCTGTTTTGATCGACAGTTTGGGTCCACGATAGCCATTCATAATGTGGACAGGTTTGAGCAAAGACAGCCGCGTGGGGACATGTCCATGGGCAGCATGACACATGACAGCCTTCAAATAGCCAAGGCTTTGTTTTCTTAGCCGAGACCCGCCCACCGCTACCTATCTCACCAGATTCTCTCCCTCTCCCTGTCTAACCTCATAATGGGCATTAACAAGTGATCTTTCTGGAACCATGGGCTGGCCATGATGAATAGCCAGAGTGGTACCACTAGCCTTTGAAAGCCGTATTATTACAGAGAGCGAGAGGCATACCTCGCTGAGAGAGGGACGGGAGAGACAAAAAGGAGAGGCTACCCTTGGGTGAGGTGGGGGGGAGGAGGGGAGGCATTTAGTTGAAGATAGGCGTGGGAGGATCCAGAGATAGAGGGCAGAGGGGAGGTTGATATAGAGGATTTATGAGGGGCAGTGTGTGTGCTTGCCTGAGTGTGTGTGTGTAAAAGCGTGGCAGATTTTGTTAGTTAAGAATAATCTCAAATGTACAGAAGCAGGGAATGAGTGAGGAGGTGGAGAACAGAAGGCTGTTTGTTTGGTAGATAGGTAGAATTTAAAATAGCTCATAAATATAAAGAGCAATGACTCATACTGAAAGTTGGCCAGTGACCACAAGATATCAACTGCAAAACTTTGAAATTTTAAAGAAAAATGACCCCAACCCTGATCGGCATCGTGGCTGAATCTGAATTGGCAAAAGGAAGAAAGAGTATAGACGCAGAATGTGGTGGTGCAGGACTTAGTCTGGGACAGGCTACCACTGTCAAAACACATCCTTTAATCTCTTTTCCCCGTGCCCAGCCCCCTTCTTTCTCTAAAAAAATCTAGGACATTCTTTTTCATCATCAGTGTGTTCCCCAGTCTCTGTGGTACGCTGAGCCCCAATGCCAAAATGAAACTCCATAGTTAAGGAGTCTCTTTCTTTCTGCCAGTGTCTTTGGTCGCAGGCACTGTCCGGGGATACGTTGTGTTTGGATGTGCTTCCCTTTGCCCTTTTAATCTATTCATAGACAAATAAAATACGGGAGAATAAGCAGAATAGATGAGATGTTGTTTCATCACCATGCCATTACATCGTTGGATTTATAGCAAAGACGTACAAAAGACATTAACAAGACGGAGACGCATAAAAGCAAAAAGTGAAAGAATTGTTTGTGGGTGCGTGCGTATGTGAAACGGCACTTCATTAGAACGGATCTGATAACGATGGACTTGTACTGTAGGAAGTGTGCACCATTAGTAATGGCACCGGATTAGTTTTGTTTGCTTTCAAATCGTCATTAAGGACGTATAAAAATATAATTGAATGAAAAATAAGACATTATTGGGATGCAACAATTCTGGTTTGATGATATAGCCTGGAGAAATGCCATTCACATCAAGCAAGTATGATGCGATATCGTCTCCTGTTATCATTTCCATTGCCCATTGGCTTTTCTTGCCATCATTTCTCTAATGACAGTTTCATATCACACCATTTGGCTTATGAGCCATTGTGCTGTTTCCCTAATGCCGCTGAAAGTAACAAACGGTAATGGCAGAGTAGATAGTCCCCTCTCTTCAACACTGTCAGCTTCTCCTTACTGTTTCTGATGATGATCTCTAAAAGTAAAAGCAGTATTACCTCTGTGTGCAAACTCTAAGATGACAGCAGGGAATAGGGGCTTGGACCTGGCTCCCTTGTTTGGCATAAATAGGGAGAAATCTTTATGGGATGCTGTTTAAACCCATCTCACAAACAATGTTTCAGAGGCTGCCACTAGGTGGTGATGAAATCCTGTCCTCCTCCCTGTTCTATCGACCCCCATGGGCTTCCTTAAATGGGGCTGAGTGTGTTGTTGTTGAAGGAGCTTGGCAGGCACAAGGCAAGAGTTACAGTCCCAGGTTTAATTGTGTTCTAAAGAAAAAACAGCTATAATGACACAGGAAATACAATAAAGCTATAATGGGCTCCAGAAATTCCAGTTTAAACACTTAGCAGCCCACTGTTTGGTACCAACGGTATGAGGATAAGAACTGATAGGGAGCTTTCTGCACTGGTAGCCTGTGTTCAGATTGAGTCTTGTGATCTATTATTCATTCTGCTGATATTTCTCATTGCAGCTGGTTTGCATAAACCCACAGCATCATTAAATAAAATAAGCTAATTGATTAGTTTTACTGTAGCACACTTCTGGTGTTCACTAGTACAGAAGAGTAAGAAGTTCAGCTTTTTCCATGATCCTTAATGGTTATTTTCCCACATTAAGACGGTTTCAGTCACGACCAAGAGCGGGCAAGCTCGATAAGCATTTCCAAGCCTCGAGACTATTGAGATATCGACGTAGCAAAAATGGATTCAGATCAATAGTTGGAGGGCCCACCTATTATTTTATACACAGATCCTACGCTACATGGTAAAACAAAGAGAACTTCAGAAAGAAAATGTCTCTCGGCTCACAGCTATGTGGGAGAGAGAGAGGAAGACAGATTGCATCTGGCAAGAGGCTATGATCTATAAAAAGGAGCTGAGGGAAGGGATAGACAAATCTGACTCTGCAAAAGCAAACAGATATATTGGTCTCCACCACTAAACCTCACCTAAGGCTGGGGTATCAGCGATATTTGCTCTTCCGCTCCTTCCTGGCAATGCCACCCATGCAATGCCGAAGCCAGCGTGGCCAGATTACCTGGGATGTTCCTCCGTGGTCCAACACATAGTGGCATATGACTGCCGGTGGAAAAATTAATTAGCGAATGGGACAAGGTTACAGACACATAATGAAAGTTATTGGCCATGTCACTTCATCATTTCCCCAGCCCCCCCTATTACTTTCCACCAGGTTAGTCAGCCGTGAAATGGGGGTTTCATGATGATGCAAGGAGGAATGTGCCACCACACCTTCGCCACCGACACCTCCCACCCTATTCTCCCAGAGGGTTCGCACATGGATGATCAAGGCACTTAGGCTAATGTGGATGGTGCAGGGTGATGAGGAAGGATTGGGAGTGTTAACTCATCCTTTTACATCATTACAGAACATTTAGGGATCATTCTATCAAATGGCAGCTTTCACAACCAGCTCTAGTCTGTATTCATCGAATTAACCTGTATTCAGCTGGGGCTCAAACAGGCCTGAAGGACAGACAGTCGGCCAGTAGCATGTTTGGATCAAGTTGTTCCCATTTGAGGAAGACAAAATAATTAAAGATAAATGGTCGAGATGGTGGAATCGCTTGTCCTTGTTGGTCCTAAATGACTTGAATGATACAGGTGGCATCTCTTTCACAAATGGCTACAGATAGCTGTCTCTTATTTTTAGATGGAAGCATATGGTACCAATATTAAGTTATGATCATGACGATACCAGCCAATGGATATTGCTACATGCTATAGGAGGCACGTTGTGTAATGACACCTGTAACACTGATGCAGTACAGTATGTCCTTGCTCAGCAAAGCCAATGACCTCAACAGTCCCAACAACTGTTGTTTATCTTTCACATTAATAGAAAGCTGCAGTGAAGCAGCAAATACACAAACACAATAGAGCTTTTTTGTGCATTCGGTTAAAGTTTCCTCCGTTTTTCTTACTTCACTGACTATATTGTATACTGTATGCGTGCATTGTCAGTTAATTTTCTGTGTATGTTGCATGCATATTTGGATATTTACATGCATCCAAGTTAGCACTTCACCAGCTCCTCTTATGCAGGCGACTCCAATCAGACCGGCCCGCCACAGATCCACAGCTTGTGCAGTAAGCGAGCTTTCCTCGCAAAGCAAATCATTTGTTCATTTTTTTTTTTTTTTTCAACTAACATTGCTGGATCTATTTTTTTTTCTGACAGAATACACAGTGATGGAACATAATAATGAGGGTTTGCTCGCACCCTCTTTTGAACTAACGAGTCATATTTTTGTGCCGGATGTGCGTCGATGGGCTTAATTTTGCCTTGTGTCTGTAGACGTTTTCTGAAACACTGACTAAAATAAACCCTTGAGCAAACAAAAACTTAGAAAACTAGCTATGAGCTGCCTGATTATGTGTGTAGTTTATGTTGGATATGAGCACACACGTCACATACACAATATAAAAAAAAACATGCATATAAAAGCTAGGTGTTTTGTCTTTGATGATACCGTAGTCTTATGGGGACAGTGTTCTTATTATTTTTTAGTTTCACATATTGTTGCAGGAAAAGAAGCAAATTAGAGAAGGCTTGTCAAGTGACAGCTTTCCAATGCCAGACAATAATGAAAGGACATAACAATAGATCATTAGATGGTATTTGTGCAACACATCCACAGACATGCAGTACAAACACATACATTCTGTCACTTTCTCTGCTCAAATGGCCACCTTTGATGTGAAGTATGTTTTGAAATCAGCAAAAATGGTTCGAGACCTTTTCATTGTTGAAAAGCTAAAGGGAGAGGATTCTGCAATAATTTCAGTGTATTAGATAAAGACGGATAAAAAAACAAAGGCACCATCAAAGGAAAACCTGGCCGTGGAAGCACTTACTATGAAATGGCTGTGTGGGCAATTTATAAAGTTTCAAAACTACTATGTATCATACTTTTACTTGTTTTGTTATTACAGGGTGTTTTTTTTTTTTTTTTTACCCTCTGTTTAAGATGGGGCCCATCCATCACGTAGCCATCTCAGACATCAGCACGGTTCTCCAAATCAATGGCTCATTGACTGCCCCAGCAGCAGACATGGACACACGTCTGTCTCCCTGACAGTTACAAAAAAGAAACAAGAATACAAATTGGGCTTCACTGTCTGACTGAGAGGGCAAGAGAATAGATCATTGACAATCATGACACAAATCCATCTCTGATTCTTGAAAACCCCTTTTCTATTGTTACCTCTGGTTCCCCCAAGTCCCCTTGCTTAGTGTCTGTCGATATAGACATGCTTGGAATAGTCATTTTGTTTAGCTGTCTCTACAGGAGTTTGGGCTTAGGTGCTTTAGAGGACATTTTGACAATGGAAGAGGGATTGAGGCGAAAGCCTGTCAGTGGCTTTGCTGTTTATTGATTGCAAATGTGGTGAGAGCTTAATTGATTCACACTTTGAGATCAACACGATAATCTCTTAGCCTTGGGACTACAGTGGGCTGTGCAGGTAGGAAGCAGACAGCTGGGAAGGGCATGGAAACTGCGAATCAGCTGAGTGGAAAGTTAAGTTTGTTGTTTGCCTCCGGTCAGTGTGCTCACAAAATCAGATGCATTTTTGCTGCTCCGGGGCCTTGTAATTAAGGAGACCTTCGAGTAACTGAAAGTGAACGGAAAGTGAAGGGAACAGCTGATTTGTGTTTGTAAACAGTTGTGTGTTTGTGCATATAATGGATCCTTACATTTTTTTAAAAGTTAAATTTAACCTGTTATCCACACTCAGGATTTTGACCATCTAACCTTAGGTGAATGGTAATAATGTTTGTTTGTGTTGCTCTAATTTGCTGGGCTATTTATGCTAAAACAAACAACAAATATACCGTACTTTAATATAACAGAAAAAAACAATATTGTATTGGGATATGCCAATACTGACTACCAATCCTTATGTAATGTAACATGACATTGTAACTTCACATCACCTTAAAGGACCAGTGTGTAACAATTAGGGGGATCTATTGGCATAAATGGAATATAATATTAATAAGTATGTTTTCTTTAGTGTATAATCAGCTGAAAATAAGAATCGCCATGTTGCACCGCCACGTTTCCACAGTAGCCCTGAACGGACAAACCAAACTAACTTTTCCTGCTTGGGCTGGAATTACTAACGTTACTCGCTCCCGTCGACGCCGCTCTCTCTCTCTCTCTTACTTCACCACTCACTTCCCACATACACACACACACACTTTATGCACTGACTCTTCTCCAAATGACTCTTACAACAACTGGCTCTAGAGAGGGCCATTCGCGTTTTTGCGTCGGCCATCATAGCCCTCCAACACTCTTGGCACACGGGAAAGGATTCAGTTGGTTGCAATCTGCACCTCACCACTAGATACCATCAGATCCTACACACTGGACCTTTAACTAGAAAGACACATCCATACCACTGCCTTTACCTTAAAATGCATTAATTGTGAAAAACAAGCAAGAAGTGGTTTGTATTTGACTGAAATAAAGACTCACTGATAAGCGAAACAACAAATTTATTAATGGCATTTAAGACAAAAAGTATAATAATGTGGATTTGTTATGTCTTGCTGATACTCTGTCTGTTTAATAAGGTCAGTATTTGGGCCAGTACAGTTCAAACAAATTGCATCAGTGCAGAGCTTGGCTTCTGTCAGTCATAGGTTCACAGACATACAAGCACATCTCCCACTGTTATCACAAGTTTTGTTGCAAAGTGCATGAAAGCAACATGCTTTTGTAGTTTGTTTTTGTCTGTTATCTTTTACCTGACCCATTTAACAAATGGCAAACACACCCACACAACAGCTTTCATCCTGTCCAATCAGTGGTCACTGACTGTGCGCTCAAACTGGCTCCTCAGAGGAAACAGCTGCAAGTCAAATTATTTGTCAAATTCAGGTGGTCTTTCGCTTTACTTGAAGTTACAAAAGTGCCTGATTCACGTGGCTTGAGCTGGGTTTTAAATAGGGTCCAACTGCAATGGCCAAGCAGGTTATACATTTCCATTCATTCCTCCATCAATCAGTCCATCTCCTCCTTTACTTTGTTCCTTGTCTTACATCTTATCCCGTACACCTTCTTACTCTAACAACCCTTAAAAACACCAGTTTCAGTCCCTTCTCTTCTTATTATAAATCATCCAGCAGTTTCTCTCTCCACCATCAAACCAAAGGGCCGGTCGTTTCCCCATCAATATGACTTCCCAGGGTGAAGCCTTGAATCTGACAAGAGACAGAAGTCGCTGATGAGATTGCTGCTAGACCCGCAGGCGGCTGGCCAGGCAGGCTAACGAGTAAGTAGATGGACACCTAAAAGAGTTTGTCAAAACGAAGCTGCCTTTTCACTGGTGTTCTGGGGCTTCAAATGGGAAAGGCAGGGTGAAAACGAGGCTACATGGGACCACAGCCATTTCTCTGTGTTCTGCAGATGAAGAAAGGCCGCCTGATCAAGCGCAGCAGGGGAAGAAGGCAGGCTGGGAGGCCAGAGGGATTTGTGCCTCTGTTTGTGTGTGTGTGTGTGTGTACGACCGGGTGTGTATGTCTGGGCATAGCAGTCATAAGATTTTGCTGTTTTCGGACTGAAAAAAGCTTTGCAAGAGGATGCACACTGCCTTTAGGCCAAATGTGCAGGGTCCAGGAAAAGTTTTTCTCTGTTAACCAAAGTGAATATACTGTAATTATTAAGCTGCTTCTGAGATGAAAGGCAAAGTTGTCCAGTGTGTGATTGATACTTTATGTAGGACACCAGAGTGTTATATGTATGAATCATCCTGCGGTACAGGAAATGTACAGAACATGTTTTATTGTGCTTTCTAAGGACGCCGTTCCCTTTTTAAAGTGTCCTAAAGTTTTATAATTAAAATTGAGATTCATTTTTTGCAGCGTTGACACCATTGCAAGAGCTCGAGCACAGAATTGAGACTGCAATCGAAATCACCTGTCGACCTTCCTTGAAACTTGAGTTTTAATCGAATTGAGGCGAACTTCGGGAAATACAATAATCAAAGCAACATTGCATACACGTGAATCTTGCCAGTAGCTACTTACATCAATAGACACTGATCAATATGTTGTCTCGAAGGCCTGAGCCGACTTCAGTGAAATAAATTCATTTTTTAAAAACTGTATAACTGTATCCCTAAAGGGAGGTATTGGCTATAGAGCCCTGATGCTATGTGGTGGGGTAGCAGGTACGCAACGATTGGCCAGATCTGGCTGATGTAATATGTTGACAGTGAAAGTTTTGCAGATACGTTCAGTATAAACATTTTGTGTTGGCAATAAACAGTCTGCAGATACGTTCAATTTATATCTTCTCTTGTTGTGATAAAAAATATAATGTTGGAAACATTACGTTTTCCTGCAAAACATAGCTGCTGTTGCAAATTAGTTGTATAAATAACAGGGATGGATTCAGATAGTGCTGCCCCCTCTTAGTCGATAAGACGACTAATAGGTCCGTTTTGGTCTTACAGTAGTTGACTAATGCTTGATTTTATGGTTTTTCATGCTGAATGACTTATTGCCAAGTAACTTATGAGCACATCTCTGGTAAACACAAGATTTAAAGTGGTGTTTTTTGTGTGATTCTTTGTGGAGAAACTCAGTTTTACAGATCTGTTGATTTAAATCAACTAATCGAATCGAGTGTTGACCTAAAATTTCTTTGCTCGAGGACAGCCCTAGATTCAGATAGCCAATATCATTTTGGATCTGGTCCCAAGTTGAAAAAAAATACCCAGACTGCTTAAGCTCGGCGGCCAGTTAGTCCATTATTGAATCGTTCATTCACAATCTGTCTGCAGATAGTCTAATTTGTTAGGAAACAGGCATCTGCAAAGAAAAAAAACAAAACAGCTGGTGACATATACAAACACATGCTAACTCTGTGACACAGTTGTGACTAACTGAACATGGCAAATTGCCTAACTTCCAAAGTGTGGATACACTTCTTCAAAGCCGACTGAACAACTGTGAAATGCAATGTGTGCGGGAGGTTACTCATAACAGAGGGGGAAAAGACTCCCTAGCTTAAAGGTACTATATGTAACAACTTACATGTATTAATAGCTTTGTAATGCCAATGTGTGAACGGATTGTGACGTAAGTTAAAAACTGAGACCTTCCCCAACTGTCTCGGTTGCCCTATAACAGCCTGTGGACTGATTTCTATTTAAAGGACTCGGGATTGTTTTGCTGTGAAAATCCAAAGGATTTCTTCAGCTCCCTTAAGTGCTCACGTCTGTTCGGAAAGTATAACCGAGGCTTTACAGCACCAACAATGTGTAGCTAACGTAGCAAAATACTGGATTGAATGGATAACATCAGCTAATTCATCCAGTGTCTGTGTACGTTTGGTTGATTAAATCCAAAGTGGCAGAAATGAGAAAACCATTTATATTTCTGTTAAGGAGAATTGTTCTGTAGTCGTTTCGTCCTCTCCACCGCTGGGAGACTACTTTGCCTGGCATAGAGCGAGCTGCAGCTTTGGAGATGGACCTTAGGTTAGTGGCTGTAGCAACTCCAATTCAGCCAGCGCAAACACTGCCCCAAATCTCCGCCGGAGCAGCAACCTTTTGTTGGTGGTGTTCCACAGGTTAGACCCAGAGCTACTGCTGGCCACCAGCCCGTTGTGACCCCCGGGCACTTACGTTTTTGATAATTTGAGTGCTGCCGGTGTTGATCTGTATTCTGTGTCCCATCAGATTCTGTGACCTGTAGCAGTGCAACAACCAATTCGGCCTTGGGTAATGCTAAGTGCTTCGTGCATGCAAAAAAAAAAAAAAAAATGCAATTTATGACAAGTGATGAGAAAGGTAACGGGGATAATGAATGTCACAGAGCAGTGACTGAATGTGTGGTGAAAGCACAACACCTTAAACCCAGGAGAAAACTAAACTGTCACCTCAGACCAACAGCAAGCCAAAGTAGCAGCAGGAATGGAGCAGTAAAATAGGCTGTGGCATAATCATCGCAATTTGTTGGGAGCACAAAGAAGTACTAAAGGTGGACTGGTGAAGTGCCAGCTGCGTAAGAGGGCATACGGTACGTTTAGCAGGAAAAAAAAGCAATCCTCTCTCTCAAAGCCCAATTTTTCTAAACTTCAATCATTTGCTTTTTCTACCCATAGAAAAAAAAGATTATCCAGACCTTTTTCATTCAGAATACACAGTGAGGTAACCCGAACCTCAGGCAAAGACGGAGCGACAGGTCTGAATGTTGCACAGTACCTTTAATAAAAACTGACTTTGGATTTAGCGCTTCACTGTGTAATGCACCTGAGGTCTTGTCAAGAATGAGAAATGCATTTTCCTGTTGTTCTGACATGGAAAATATGTTTCATCCTCAACAACGCGCCCTCCTTTTCTCTTCGTCTGCTGCTGCCCGATCACTCTTCTGCTCTCCAGATCCAGTCAGGCGAAAGTAGCATGTTAGCCTCAGGTGAGACATCCCAGCATCCTGATGCTTCCCATGCATCAGGAATATAGCATGATGTCTGTCTTGGCTGCTACAAGTACTACAAGAGTCAACTGTACTCTCACAGCTACTCGACTGCCAGAATGCATTAACCAGTACCACACTGTAAATAATTAAATATCTGGGTGACATGGCTTGGCAAGAACACCACATTGCTCGATTAAAACTTTATCACCAGACACTGTGAAAACTTTCCAAAACAATTAATTACCAGGGTATTAGTGGTGGCTTGGCCTATGTAAAACACGATAAAGTGGGGTACTTAATTAAAAAACTCATTATACATCCGTTTTCAGAATTTCAGAGTTTTCAAATGAATATGGCACAATTTTCTCCCAACTGTCTCCCTCTCTCTCTTCTTTCTTCCTCTCATTCTTACACACAAACTGACACACGCTTTCCTTCAGCGGATATCCATGCGCCACCTCTGTGGATCCAGAGTGGGTGTGTGTGAACTTTTGCATTCATTATCACAATTATACATTTAAATCCCGGCTCGTTTTTTTTTCTTTTTTCGGTCCGATTCACTTTTTTTTTTTTTTTCTCAAAGCGGAGAAATTGAGAAATGAATTTCCGTTCTCCTCTGGTGCAGACGGGGATCCACGAGCTGCTCAGTCTTGTC
>CAKALG010016279.1:0-14525 GCA_916700815.1 Helicolenus hilgendorfi
GCTTTGTATTCTTGAATCAAGTGTCTTGACTGTGGCCAGGACTTCATCCTTCAGGTGGCAGAGTTATACTGCGGTGAAAAGCTCCAGCTGTCAGACGAAGAGAAGATGTGCGAGGCCCGGTACTGTTTGGTTGGGGCGGAGGCTGGGGCCGGACCTATACGTGGATATTATAATTCATGCAGCTTTGCACACTGGCCAGGGATAAGCTCACCTCAAGGTCAGGGAGCTGTGAGTGGAATACTCATTGGGAAGTCTGGGCTTATTTTCACATCTCTGCACATCCTTCTCCATCTCCTCGCAAATGAGGAAAGAGTCTGCGATGTGTGGCAGGGCCAGTGTGTTAGAGCACTTGCCAAGAATGAGAACTCTGGCAATAGAAATGCTATTGCTGTTTTAGTGGTGCTGTTTTCCATACTGAAGGTGTGGGAAATTGCCAGATTAAAAACCACAATATCTTTTCCTACTGAATGCAACCACTTCTGTTAAGTGATATGTTGCAGTTTAATGTATACAAAAATATTGTTATTATCCTTTAGCCATGTAGATTTTTAATGCAAATGTCAGTGTGAGTGTGGGAGTCTCACATACAGTTTTCATTCTACATTCATATTCAAAAGATAACACTATGCATACATAATATACATACGGTATACCACCACACCCATGCTTACCATATGCACAAAAACGTGAAAAGAAAACAGATCCTACACGACTGCGTACACACACACAAACACACACAACTGAAAGGAGATCCCAGGGAACACTGACAAGTTTGCTTACCATAGCCTGAGGTAAAACAGAAAATAGAAACAGAACAGAGACAGTCTGCTCTCTAGCAGATCCATGACAATAACAAATTGAGGGAGTTTACGTCTCATATATTATTTATATTATTTGATAGGGTTGTAGGCGATCTGCATGGGAGATAAATTCTGGAGAGAATACAGCACATCTTGGAAGTTTGGATGAAAGGAGCTGCTTCCTCCCAGGCTTGTTGGATGTATGTTTTCATCTGTCACATTTAAATGTGAATAAGAGATACTTGTTCCTATCCTCTGCAGCGCTGCAGCGCTCAACCACACACACAAACATTATGACACACTAAATCACTGATGTCAGTCAATGGAATAAGAAGTTGTAGCAAACAAATCTGTGTTTTCCAGTATCCAAATGTATCTGGAGTATTTGTATTCCACATGGTTAATTACGGGAAAAAGGAAGTGCATTCTTGTATTTGTGTCTAATATGCATCTACTGTACCTCCAGGCTGGAGGATTGGGACTGATTCATTTGAATACTACCACTAAATCACAGGCGCAGTTTGCGTTGGTTCAGGGGGCTCACTGAACCCCCTAGAAATACATATATATATTTTTTTATAATAATGTAGAACGAATCATTTATTGCAATGGTGAAAAATATCAACCTTGTTGTGTCTTCTTATTGACAGAATAAGCAACCAACAAGATAAAAAGATAGATTTGTGGTCTTGTTTTTATTAATTATAGCCTAATAACATTGAGTATACACTAATGAAAACACAATTATGAATATTGTATTCCTTTCCTGCTTATAGATCCCCCCAATGTTACACACTGATGCTTTAAAAGTCCTCCTCTGGAGACCATGAATGTCTGGACATGTCCTGGTAATCCATCAAAGTTGTGAACTTATTTCAGTCCGAACCAGAGTGGCGGATCGACTGACCGACACATTGACATGGCGTGGTTAAAAATCAAGGAGATTAAAGTGTACAAAACACAAAATATGAAGTTTTGTTATCAAGAAAAATAGCCCCAAAAATGTGAATGTCATCGTGATGAATATTATAATCTGCTGTAGAGAGAAATATTGAAGTACATTTAGAATATATTGCATTTCTTTCCATGTTCTTCTAGTGTATTTGTTTTTAATCATTTATCTGTCTACAGTAACTTACAATAACCTTTTCAGGCTGGAAAGCTTCATTCTATTTTTGGTGTGTGAAGTATTGCTATAGCTTTCGGTGGCTCTGCCGTAGGCAGGCAGGAACGTGTACATCTGTGAGTGGGTTACATCCAAGATAGTGACGAGAGCCTCTTACACTCAAGTGAGTGAGTGTTTATGTAGGTGTAGGGAAGTGCAGATTATATTTTTTCTTTACTTCTTGAAAGATTCTTTACTACATGAATATACTGTGTTGATATAATATTTTCAATTCAATTTCTGACAGAAGAATGGCCCCCTAAGCTTTCCATACTGGGCTGCCCCAACACCGTCACATCTAATATACTCTGCTACATGTGAATAAAGACAATTTCTGTGCTCTACATGAGTGCGATATGTAAAACGTCTTGGTCTGCTCTATGTCTGGCAGTTCTTTGTGTAATTATTCACAGCGGGAAAGTGTTTTAAGGATTCTTTGTTCTCAGGGAATCAAATCTTGATTACTTGCTGGGATATTTTGTACGTGTGTGAGTTTCCGTTAGTGTGTTTGAGTGCGCAGGAGACCGCCTGCTGTTGTTATAGCTACCTATTTTGTTTAAGGAAGTCATTTGGCCTTAATCCACTGCCTTAATATCTTGCCCCACTGATTGGTTATAATCCCCCTCCTACAGTTTTACTCCAGAGAGGTGGCTGATGCGTATAAAGCCTCAGACTTTGTGTAATTCTTACCCTATTTTGTTATTTGAGTTGGAAGGTTTGTATGGAGAATGTGAAAAATAATGTGGCTCATGGTTTCCCTTTTGCAATTATTTTGATTTAAAACATTCAATTTTGGGGAATGGGCGGGGCACAATGACATTTTTCTTAATGTTTTGTTTGTCTCAGTTTTCTATAACAAATTAGATACATTTCATAACCTATAAGTCAGTAAACTACAGCAAAAGGAAAGAAAAAATACAAACAATATTATTATATAGATGGGAAATTTAAAAATACACAGCACTCACTCACATTCTCCACAGAAAAGAGCCTTTTGTGAAGGATATGTATGATTGCTGATAGCTACAGTAAGAGAGCAAGAAGGCTGGGATTAGTGGAAAGCACTAAAGTAAAAAGGGAAAGCAGGTGAGAGAAGTTTGATGGTAAGATTAAAGAAGCAGCAAGTTTTCTTAAAATGCTATTAATGTTAATGCATGTGGCTTTATAGGCTGTAAATTCTACTGCAACATCCATCTGTTGTCTCTGTTTCCTCAGTGTGAATGTTTACACCACTTTTTAGATACGGGAAAATACAGCAACTTTTAAAAAATATGCACGCGAAGAAAGATTTGAGCTTTCTGTTACAATGAGAAAGTGAGAGTGCTCTCCCAATCAGTTAAGGGTCAAAGCTGAAAAAGTACAACTCCACTGGGTTAGATTTTTACAATTTCAGAGTGAGGGATGATTGTGTGAACATTTTGACGTACTATATGTGTGTGAAGAGTGAAGACTATATGACTAAGAGCACTTTTGAATGTTTTTTTTTTCTTGCCTTTTAAAAACGCAGCTCCTCATTCAGTTGATTACATCATCCACTAACAGACCACATGCACAACAACAAGTCTGAAAACATCTGAAAAGAAGCAGTGAACTCATACTGTGATCTTTGAAAAACTGTTAGAGGAATCAAAGAGCTAAATTGGAGTGATAAAGTAGAAAGGGCTGTGATCTGTTTGGACTTACAATGACGTTTCTAGCTGGTATGATGTGGTGCACGAGATGAATGAACAACATGACATGTAAAAACTGGGTGAGATGAATGACTTTAAGTATTGGGTTTCAAAAGAAGTTGTCTGACTGCAGCCAAAATATCTGCTTTTAGTTTAATGTTTAAAAAATACTGTGCATAAGTGACAACATGGTCTTAAAATACTCTCTGACACATAATATTTTGACATAAAACAGAAAATTGGACATCTGAAAAGTTTTTAATTCATTTTTATTTTTTTCTGACTCCATATGACATGAGTCACTTTATTATTTGCACATGAATGAGTGTCCAGATGGCCAGCATGCAGCACTACTATGGCTCAGTAAAGGCTATGCTGCACTTAGAGAAAAATGATTATGCCATCAAAGTCTTATTTTTAGGACAATATCTGTAATTGTTGAAAAGACGACCTCCAATTAGCTTTCATTAGAGAAATATTTAGTGGAAGCAACTTGACCTCCGTAGATTGATGGCATTGTTATGACAGCTGAGAGAGAGAGAGATTAAAGACAATTAGTAGTCAACCGAGCTGCGTCAGCTCTCACTCAGAGAATAATTATATACGAGCTGGATCAAAATGTTCATCACAATCATCGTAATAAACCATAATGATAAACATGAAATCTGACTCTACATTACAATTGTCCGATTCTTTGGCATCTCATGCCTCCTTGACTACCGATTCACGCTGTATCATGTTTCAGTTTGTTTGGGACCGGAGCCATGGCGGAGAGAAAAAGAAAACGCTCAAATGCATGGCGCTAATACTACTAAACCGGACGGGTGCGCCCTATTTTCCCCCTGATAATTCTACATTGTGAACAACAAATCTGTGTTGATATCGGCAGGAGGAGAGTTAGTAATGTTACCCGTTAGAAGCCGGTGGGCAGCACAGTCCTGGTTAGATAACGGAGCTACTAAAATCAACGGAGGTGCCATTACATTACATTATGAGGCGTTCAATCTCTGCTCAGTAAAATGACTATTTGGTGAAGGTAAATTCCGTTTTCATGAGGTGTTCAAATGTAATCTCGTAAAATTACATTTTTGGCGAGAAACTTGAGTAAATCCAGTTGTTTGAAGGAGATGTTTTCACAGCAATATAAAATAGACACTAGAGAGGGAATTATAAGCTGTTTAACTTCCTAACCCTAGCTCTAAGCACTTTATAATACATCATTAAAACTACTGATGCCAAGATTTCTTTTAATCAAAGCAAATATTCAAATAATCATAATCATTTGAATTGTGTGTTTTTAGGAAAACAACCATAATAGATGACAGTAGCAAAGTACAGTACAATACTGTGCACAGTACCTTCCCAACCCAGGCTCCCCCGAAAACTACGGGGTAATTCGAACACTGGAATTTAGCATGAAATGACATCAGATCTAAAATGTTATTCCTTCATTTAGCGCATAGATTTAAAAAATGGCAGGTGAAACTTCTGAGTGCCAGACAAAGAGGCAGGCGGTGAAAAAAGTCAATTTCAGAACCTGTTTATGGATATCTTTCAGAGATGCAGTATTTGCAGGCATAGTGAGGAGAATCAAAACAGAAATGAAGAACCGTCTTCAGATATGCTGCAACTACAGCTTTCATCAACACATTGACTTTCCTAATTTAAACTAATGGACTGTCTGAATTTCATCCTATAGACTGTAAATCAATGCATACATATGCCTCGACATCTGTTAAAGTCTCACGTAGACATGGTTGTGTAGCAACTGGTGGAGTGATAATTAAGATTGCTGTGAGACAGCTGAAGCAGTAATGGATAGAAGCAATAACATCATTAATTTACAGTTTTCACTACTGAGTTTCCCAATGGGTTTAGTTCATTAACGTATGTTTTGACCCAATCGATAATATTTGAGAGCGTAAAGAGGTGGTTTCTTTGGTAGTGTTTGGTTCAACGTAAGAGTGTCTAGAAACCTCAGGAGCCACTGATTAATAGAAAGCCAGGGAAAGGGCTTCCATCATGACTATAATTCCTTTTGCTGATCTAATATTCAATAACCAAACTGTCTGGTGAACCTTAACGATCCCAAGCAATTCATTATTTAACAAAAAACACTTAGAGTGTAAAAGATATATGGGTCCTCAAGATCTGGGCTGCGGCTACCAGGAGATCTTCACAGAAGGACTCTCATATAGCACAGTACACGTCTTTTCATTCATGTAATTTTGTTCATACCATAATTATGAGAAATGGATTCGGGAAAACTGTTTAAGTCAGTCTCCTATTCTAATTTCAAGTTGAACACATCGGGAGTTTCTGACAGCTAAGATTATCTCCCATTTGTTGAAAGGATCCAACCTGTGGTAAAATGGCAGCAAAGCTGCCATTGCTGGTAGTAACATCGTCCCATCAACATCACTTTTAGTTGACACGGAAGCTGTGGTAACGGTTGCTAGTAGTTAACATAATGTCTTTCACGGACATGAAAGAAATATGTCCCTAAATGTCCAGTGGATGTGGCAGCGTTGCTTTCAGTGGGCAACCTGCGGGTCTGAAAAGTGAAACCACTGCTCAAGTGTCTTAAACCTGCATTCTTTCTAATAGCCAGCAGGGGGCGACTCCTCTTGTTGCAAAAAGAAGTCTGATTGTATAGAAGTCTATGAGAAAATGAGCCTACTTCTCACTTGATTTATTACCTTAGTAAACATTGTAAACATGAGTTTATGGTCTCAATCACTAGTTTCAAGTCTTCTTCAATACAGCGTGATGTTCATTTAGTAAATTATGGTCCCATTTAGAGTCAAATAGACCATAAAGCAGGATATTTCAGGATGTGGCTATCTTGTGATTGACAAGTTGCTACCATGGTGTTGTCCGGTCTGGGAGTTGTCCGTGTTTTCGTCTTAACCTTTTCACAGTGTGTTTTCAGCTCGTGAAGTTAACTGTAACATTTTGGTTGCCTAAAAATGTCTTATTCAGCGTTCAATTGTTCTTAGCTCCACCCTCTTGTGTCACTTCTGGTTGCAAAAAACCAAGACAGCAATGGCCAAAATGCCGAACTTCAGGTTTTAAAACCGTAGTCAACAAACCAATGGGTGACGTCACGGTGACTACGTCCACTTCTTATATACAGTCTGTGGTTGCATTGTGATTGGCCGTGGCTCTGTCATGTCTCTATTATGGTTCCAAAGTCCACTGGAAGTGTCTCAGAAATGGAGCATCTTTAAGCAGTCAACCACACTTCTAATATTGTGACAGCACTTAAGTGCGAGCTGGTGCTGCAAAAATAGAGCGGGATCATTAAGATAGTAGAGCGCAGCTCAGAAGAGAGAGTTGTGTGAGTCATCAGCGAGACGCTTCGATAATGTGTCCAGTGGAGCTGGAAAGCGACACAGCTGCATCCAGCAGACATTGGGGGGTAAGAGTTATTTCTGGAATTCAACTTACACCAACCTGTAGGCCTACTGCTGCGTTGATCTCATCCGCACATGTTGCCATTTTTGTTTGGAATTGATTCTCGCTCTGTCACAGCGTGAAATCTGCATTCTTAATCCTGCCTTTAAGTCTTTGATTGGTTCAGTGTTTTATGTTGCCACCAGTGAGCAGAGGAGTCAACAGAGTAAAGTAGTTGCTGCGCCATCAATCACTTCAGTTATCATTTTTGCAGTTTGTCGCCGTACATTACCATTGAATGAGCAAAAATTGGATCCAAACAAGAGCCTTTTGTAAATCGGGATTTTTTGATTTTTGTAAGCGACACCGTGATTTCATTCCCTCATACTACAACCCTACATCTGTCGTCTGATTACATACTATGTCAGCTCTCCTCAACCTCTAAATTCACTGAGGATATTATGCCTGGCCTCTCTTTCTTTCATCATTCCGTTTTGATTTATACCGTGCAGGATGTACCATAAAAACATGTCAAGTACTGAATGGATGACAAATTCCACTGCAAAGTGAAATGTCGGATTGTACAGACAGACAACACATAGATGTAAATGTGCACGGGCTGCAATAAATTATGTGACTTTGTGTAGTGCGTGCACAGAGTTGATATGGCTCAGAGCTGCTCTTCAGCATCCCACTGACTGAAGGAGAAAATGAGCCCTGATGTCCACTAGGGGACACTAGGTTTGCTCTGTTGAACTGAAGCTCATCAAGTCTCTGTCTCTCCCTTGTGGTCTCTCTCTTGTGACCCTCTCAAAGTACAGGACATTCCCAAAAGCCCAAAAGCACTGGCTGTTTAGAAAATTCATATTAGATATGCATTACAAATGCAAAAACAACAAAGAATAATCAAATGGTATTGTTTTTATAACTGCAGAGATTCCCATTGCCTGAATGTAAGAAACAAAGCCCAAGACACTTGTTCGTTTGTTTTTTAGACTCATTTATGCTTTTGTTTTACTTATTAAATGTATCCTCCACAAAAAAACACAAAGTGTACAAGGAGAAATTATGTATCATTTTTGTCCTCAGTCCTAAGGTCTTCAATAACACTTTATATTAAGGTGCAGCACACATATTCACCATTACTAGTTGCTTATTAGCATACATATTAGCCGCATACAGTATATATAAAGTACTTATTAAAATGAAAATGAAAATCTCTGAAGTGGTCCGTTCATAAAGGAGATATTTCTGCTTGTGCTGACTGTGTTCTTCTGCCACTGAATGGGAACAGAACCTGTGAATCTCAATTTAAGGTGTAACCACTTAAGAATAGGGTCTGTTAACTGCAGTAGTTGTGTGCTAAATGGATTTGCTAAGTGTGAAGAGGAGGCAACTTTAGAATAGGGAACCAGTGTGGGTTAATAAGAGTCAAACTATAGTGAGTTAGTTATGAGCAAGACCTCACTTTAGCATGGGTAACTAATGTAACATGAGTATTAATATACAGTTATTTGGACACTTTTAACACATGTTTGGTTACATAAGAAGACCATACGTATTAAGTGCTTTGAATGGGGAATTACTATTCTTGTGGTAGCACCTTATAAGGCCCATACATAGCAAAGCATGAAATGTGTATCTTAATATAAAGTGTTACCATGACTTCATATTCAGCACTATACAGATGGAAAGACTCCGTCTCTTTTAATAGGGATCTCTCCTCTCGTTATGGGGATATAGGTGTAGCTGCAGGAATGCAAAGCACACTGTATATTTTATGGGCAAAGAAACGGTATCAAAACTCACCTCTTTCCTCTTATTTTGACTCATTTGAGTACACGAGGTGCATGCTGTTCTCTCATTTCAGTTTACCCCTACACCATTTTGAAACATTCTGTGTGGAGAGCTTATACATTTAAAATGTGCACTATTTAATGTATGAGAAGCCGACATTGACCGTCTGTAGGAAATAGAAAACAAGGAGCAGCCTGCTGTGTTAAAGTCCGATGTATTGTTGACTCATCCATCCAGGGCTGCACCGTTATGGCCAAAATGAGAATCCCAATTATTTTTTTGATCAATATTGAGATATTTAACTAATTATTCATTGATTTTACGGAAACATATTTTTATAGCACTTTTCTTCACCTGAATTCAGTGTCTTCTTGGTTTGCCCGTAAAATATACAGTATATTACTCTTCTAGTCTGGACTGCAGCCGCATAATTCAGGAAAGTTTTTCACAGGCTACCGCTGCAGAGTGCGCGCGCAGTGGCATGACAGCTCCCCAAAAGTGAAGTAAAAACATCTTGATGGACCCCTGGTGGCTAGCTGTTTAGAAAACACTTGATTTGATTATGAGCGAGCACACATTTTAAACATCAATATCCCAGTTGATCATGTTCATTTAAATGTGGAAAGCAAAAATCATGATCGCGATTAATATTTAATTAATTGTGCAGCGCTATCACCCATCCCGACCTCCTCCACCACGCAGACTTTTCCGCTCTAATGTTACACTTTGCTCCCACTGGACAAGAGTCCACTAGAGGGCTTTGTCTAGAGGACTTGAATGTAAACATACAGTGATGCATGTCGTTTTGGGGCATTTGCTGAAATGACTAATGTGTCTGATGAGTCTCCCTATGTTTACATTTTCCCGACAGGGCCTCATGTGGTCATGTGAATGATGATTAATAATGTCAGGAGCAAAAGCAGAAGTAGCATGGTGTTGCGGTAGCACCACAACACCTTTTAGGAAGACGGTTGTGTTTGATAGTCGCATATATAACAAATTTGGGTAACACTTAATTTTACATTGAAGTAATGTCATGTTTTTAGAAAACGAATTTTACATTGAAGTAAAATTTATTTCATGGCAATTAGGTAAATAAGTAAGTAACTTATTTGAAATTTCTTTGGAATTACTGCCAAATTAACCCAATATTTACCTCAAAATTGATAAAAAATTACTTACTGTCTTGACTTTGGTCTTGACTCCGGACTTGTATTATTATTATTATTATTATTTTATATCCATCATAAAACATTATTTAATAATTATATTCTGCTATTTCCCAATAAGCAGTAATAAATAGCTGGTAATTGATGTAATACATTTCCAGGAAAAGAATACAAAGTTAATTGATAGGCTTTATTTCCATGTCTGCTGATAAATAAATGATAATTAGCAAATAACTTCTTCTAAATTTCTTAAAACCCTCCCCGAATCATGACATTAGCAACCAGGTTACATTTGTGTAGACAATAAGTCACACAATGGTGAGATTTGTGCCTGATCAGAAGTGTCTTCTATTAGTTTTGGTTTTCCAAAGAGGAGCAGCTGCATCTCAAACCTAAGGGCACTATTTTAATTATTATCTGCTATTTTAGCATTTAATTATTAAAACATGTTTATAATAAAGTCATTGTCGATTCATTTTTAGGTAAATATTGGGGTAATTTGGCAGTAATTAATTCCAAAGAAATTTCAAATTGGTTACATACCAATTATCACCTAATTACCATGAAATTTGCGGACCTGTAAAATGAAGTGTTACCCAAAGTTGTGACTTTGATAATGGAGACGCTTCACCAAGAGTCAGTTTGGGTTTCTTAAACCATAATAACGATTCTTCCCTAATCCTAACCAATTGGGTTCATGTGCCTAAGCATAACCAAACCACAGCAGAGGCACATGAAAATATATGAATAACTTTTGTAATCGTCTTTTGTAGTGGTCATGAAAGCCACACAACGAGTGATGTCACCCTGTTGAGGGGAGCGCTAGTTAGGAAACACTCATACGGGTTGTTTTGAAAGGCAATGACCAATTTTTGTTGGGAGGCTTGTGTGAGCCAAATTAAATGATGTGCCTATTTACATTGGCTACTGAGGGAGTGTTTATACATCAGAAGGTGCGCTGCAATTTTGTACTTTTTTTTGCATGAAATTATGCTGTGATTTCTTCCTGCTCAGACCACCTGTAAAATTTATCATGTTTTTAGAATACTTTTCATCTGCCCACCACACAACACGACTGCGTTCCTCTGCTACTAATTCTTCCTCAGGCCTCATGTTCTCCTGCTCACCTGTTGCCTGCTGTCTCATTATCCCTTGTATATTTAAAACCCTGTCTCGACTGTCACTGTTGTTGTCCTCTGTTGCCTTGTATCCTGACACTAATTTCCTAGTAAAGCATTTTGCTCGTGTGCTTCACCCTCACTCTTCTGCTGGGTGTCTACATTTGGTTCTTGCTACCCAACTGTGACATGAATTCACTTCATTGTACTGATTTATTAATTAGGCTGATGTTTTTGAATAACGGTATGTTTGATTAAATGACTCTCTTGACAAGGAGTAGTAGATTTATTAATTAAGTTATACTGAAGGTAACATAATGGGACGCATTATCAATGGATTACCTGTTGCCGTTCAGAAACAACAGACAAGGCTAGTGACGGATAAAGTGCTCAGAAATAACAATTATTACAAATCACTAGAGGTCCCCAGATAATAGTAGTCCTGTGTGAATACTATAGGGCTAAAGTTTCCATGTAAATGGGAATATTAATGAACCGGCTGCTAACATTTGGAATATGTGCAATTACCACATTATGCAAGCTTAAGGGAGAAAATACTCTTGTGCTGCCTTGACCAATGTGGAATAGAAAAGGAGCACATCACTCATGGGCTTTCCACCTTTTTATAAAATCTTTCTGAATGACTCCAGGCCTAAAGGGATGAAAATGAATGATGTATGCTCTGTTTTTAAGCATACATCATGAAAAACTTGTGCACATATATTTGGGTGTCTGGACTGCCTATCAAACCACAAACTGTGAAATAAGACAACCCAGTCAGCTTTTTTTGTCTGCCTATATGAGAAAACATGTGATGCAACAAGCCATTCAGATTTGGCTCCCCTTCCTATGTCACATGCAGGTTCATTAGAATATACCGCCCACAACTTGAGAACTACTTTTGTGAAGGTGCAAAATATTTTTCTGGCAAGCCAATCACAGCAGACTTTGCTTTCTCTGGAGGAGGTCTTAAAGAGACGGGTGGCAACCTCCGGGTCTAAAAAGTGAAGCCGATGAGGAAGTGCCTTAAACTTGCATTCTTTCTAATAGCCAGCAGAGGGCGACTCCTCTGGTTGTAAAAAGAAGTTCAATTGTATAGAAGTCTATGAGAAAATGAGCCTACTTCTCACTTGATTTATTACCTCAGTAAACATTGTAAAAATGAGTTTATGGTCTCAGTCGCTAGTTTCAAGTTTTCTTTTATACAGCATGATGTTTATTTAGTGAATTATGGTCCCATTGAAAATCAAATAGACCATAAAGCAGGGTATGATTTAAGATGTGGTGTTGTCCGGTTTGTTTGTACTTCGCTCCACCCTCTCATGTTACTTCTGGTTGCAAAAAACCAAGATGGTGATGGCCAAAATTCCAAACTCGAGGCTTCAAAACGGCAGTCCACAAACCAATGGATGACATCACGGTGACTACGTCCTCTTCTTCTATACAGTCTATGGCTAAAACGCAGCGTTTCAGACAGAGGGTGAATACAGATGTATTTAGACAGACAGTATGAGAAAAATAATGTGTGATTTGATCATTAATGCATGTAAACATGTTATAGTTGAAACCCGTTCCTGAAAAGGAGCATGATATGTCCCCTTTAATGTCACAGCTACTGTAGTACAGCTACATATTGCACTGACAATTAAGTTAAACTGTCTGTCATTGTTTATACATGATGTCATTTGTAGTTTCTAGACTGCTCACAAAGTGTCACAGGTAGATATGTACGGCTATGTACACTTGATTCATTTGTTATGTGTGTGTGTGTGTGTGTGTGATGGACACATTTACAAGCTCCTCTTTCGGTCTCCTTCTTCATACATCACACTCTATCTCTCTGTATCACTCTCTGTAAATTGTGTAGAGCTTGTCAGAGTGGAAGCTGGGATTAGGGAGGCTTTAGCATCAAATCTGACAAAGGAAATACCAGTAATTAGTATTCACTAGAAGAGTGTGAAGAAATGGACATGATCAAAGACTGTGCCAAAGGATTTTACGCAGGTGAATACACTTTGGAGTCAACAAAGCAAATTTCTCTGCAGTTTGAAACAGTTTCAACTTGCTCATGTGCCGCTGAGTGTTCAGTTTGACAAGTATATTAACAAACCAAGTTGTCAGGTAAAATGCCACAAATGAGGTGAGGAAAATGCAACCTTTTTGATAACTTCTGATATTTTCCCTCACAATGTGAAACAATTTAAGAAGTGTTATAATTCATACTTAACCCAATTTATGCAACAAAGGTGTGGACTTTGACTGATATTTTCATTATTAGGGACATTACAGGCAATGGCTAATTTAGAGAAATTATAAAATCTTTGCAAAGCAGGAGAGTAATCAAAATGAATTTCATATTTAACCAAATGCGGTAAGCCATTAGTCTTCATTATTGTCTCATTTTGTTACATTAACTGAAAACAATTGCAGGAATGGATTGAACTCGATTTTACCAGGCCTGTCTGGCACCGCACACATTTTCATGCTGGCCAAACGAACCCCTGTCAGTTAGATAGAAAAAGTCTGTTGAGCTTGAAAATAGAACTGAGACTGGTTTGAGATGTGTGCCCATAAAGGGAGGGAATTAGCAAGTTGAATTATACAATTACAGAACGTGAGCTGCCTCCCAACTTCTCCATATTATTTGCATCAAATGAGATCTAGTGTGCGTTTCAAAAGCATTAGTGGCAGAAGAATTGCATCGAGTTGAATGTACGGCCAAAACCCTCATTTGTTAAACCTGTGTTTAGAGGTGTGATTCAACGACGCCACTTTGATTTTCAAGGCCACATTTCCAGGGCCATTTATGTTGATTTGTCGCGCAAGTGCTGCAATTAAGGGACGCCCTTCATTGGCAGGTTGACTTACATCCACTTAACTGCAGTATCTGCTCTTCTGTCGCCCCTCTGTTGCTTTAGATTTGTCAAAGCAAGGCCATCAGTGCCAGGGAGAAGGAAAGGGATAAGGGAACAAGACCTGTGAATTAGGAGTGTAATCATCAATATCCAGGAGCGCTGCCTCACCCTGAGCTGCACAGCTATAGTGCCTGTACAACAAGTTCCCTCATGTCTTTATGACCGAGAATGACATGAAATAGGACCTGTCTGGTTGTACATTGACAAACACAGTTCTTGCTTGTGTAGAGTGGGATTTGTCAGATGAAAGCAGTCCTATAAGCCAAAGAAATTATTCTGTAATCGCCTGGTTGAATGTGTTTGACTAAATGGTCAGCTAAAAGGATGGAATGATGAAAGAGAGAAAAATAGATGCCTATTCATCTCAGCTTTCAGAACAATGCTGAATAAATAAACTGGAGATCACAGTGGAAGTCTATGTAAATACCTCTGTACTGCTGTTTAACATTTCCCTTACTAATGCAACACTGGCAGCCTCGTCAGCCCCCGTCGGGC
>CAKALG010016281.1:0-12237 GCA_916700815.1 Helicolenus hilgendorfi
GGACCACCTGCCTGCCAGTCGCTCCACCTGATGGCTGACTGCTTTTATGTCCGTCTGTCTCTGCACTGCCTGCATTCTTGTCCATGTGACTGCCTGTCGGACAGAGATGCGGCCATAAGGATGGGACTTGGTCTCAGTTGTCTTACATTCAACACAAACAAAGACTGATCAAATCAAGATATTGGGAAGAAAACAGTGTGACATGGATGGATAATGGTTTATACTGTATGCTAAAAAGATTTTGTGAATCAAGAATATCTCGTACCTTGCTTGGTTGAATGGATTCCTTACTCTAATAAGCATATTGAGTCACTGGAGGAAAAGAGCCAACCATACTTGCTTTATTAGTTTGACATAGCTGTGTATCTCATCTCTTATAGTGGATGTGTCCACTCACCCCTGAGCGAGCAACACAATATGACTGTCATGTTTTTTTTTTTTTTTAATTAACAACACTGTAGCTCAGTCTGTACTTTTAAGAAATGCTGCATGCTTTGTTAATGTTTGAGATGAAGAGATTTTACGGAAAGCCAAAAGAATTTTCACAATCCGATGGACAAAAAAAAACACAAATAGCAAAACAAAATCGAAATGTTGTTTATCAATGCTTGAAAAGTAGAATAGAAGAAAAATAACACAATTTAATGATGCATATGGCTTGAATTGAAGCAGCAAAGAAAACTAGATAATTTGAGTTTTCTTCTTTTATAATATATTCAGTGGGTTGTGCATTGTTTAATTAGGAGGAATGAGTAAGGGTTGCTGACTGACAGCCACAAGAAGCACTAGATAAGGCTGTAAAGGGCATTGTGTGAAAATAAGGAATCTGCAGTTGCGTTCACTTTAAAAGTTTTCTTTGTAGTTCAGGGCTTGGTCTTGGAATTTCAATGTGTTTCCAGAGTGAGAATGCAGTCTGGCCTAGGCTTTAAGAAAGCAGTGGCTGGGGAAAACTTTGACTTGGAAAACAGAACTTAAAAGATTCTTTGAAAAAAATCAATTTATGTTTGTATTCAATTTGAACAATGCTCTCATTTTTAGCAGCACTAAAGTTTTTTTTTCCCCCTCATTGAAGCCTGGAGAAACTTCTCAGTGGAAATTAAGCCATTTGCTCCTTTTAATATCAACCCAAGTATTATACGTTTCTATTGTATAAGCGGATTCTCGTAGGATTAGTCACTGCAAATATACTGGGCCGCAGAAAGAAGTTAAATGTCACACTGGGGTTTGCTTTGTTGAATTTTTCCTTAGTTTATGAACTCTCTCAGTGTGTGTGTGTGTCTGTGTGCGTGTGTGTGTGTGTGTGTGTTGGCCGCTGAGCAGCACTTTAATGTGGTCACGTCTGAGTGATTGGCCCAACAGTGCGAATGAAGTTCAGGACAAAAGAGCATCCAAATATAAAAACGCAGACAAGTGCTCTCACTCTCTCTCTCACTTTTTAACACACACACACATACACACACACACACACACACACACACACACACAAACACTATCTGACATTGAGATGAAGAAAGTCGGTGTCGTTGTCTCATAAGAACATTGCACCGTTAAGGACAGCCTTGTAGTGTCTCTGTTTTGACCTCAGATACCATCACAGATCTTTTTGTCATAAAACTCAGCGGAAAAAAAACGAGTTACTGAAGTTACTGACATTGTTACAGTGTACAGCAAGAAACCAGGAGAAGAGTACCTATGTTAATGCGGCGTTTCTTGTTAACTGCTTGCATAATTAGAGAATTAAATGTTGTGATTTAATGGGGAACACTCTGTCCTATTTGCCCCTGTCACTGCATTTCATATGTCTGTGTCTCCAGATAGAGTTCATGTTCTCACACACAAATACACACGTTTAGCCTATTTTAATTTTGCAAAGATCAAACTGAAAATTCCAATAAGGAAATTCAAAATTTGATCCCTGTCGTTATGTAGTGTTAAAACCTTTTTTTTTCATGTGATGTTTGAGCTTTATATCACGACAAAAGTGTAGGACACATTTCATCAAGTGTAAATGTGTTAAATAACATTGCAGAAGCCTACATGTAAGACGTCCTGTTCATTTAAAAATCGAGTGCAGTGCCTCGGCAGAACATGCCCGTTCAGAACGGGCTGATGCTTGGCCTGTGGTGTTGCTGCTTGCAGAGAACGGCTCATACAAACAACGTCATACTCAACGCTACACTCCCTCGGGTCCTGAGTAATACACCCGCCATGACATAGTTGCATCACACACCCAAGTCGTGGCTACTCATAGTCAGAAACACCGGTGAAATACACTCTGGTTCACAGAAAAAAAACACTCCCAAGTAGCGGCTACTGGTAGTTAGAAACACTGGTGAAATACAGTCTGGTTCATGGGAAAAAAACACACCCCAACTACAAACTGACGGCCGACACTTGACGTTGCCTGACATGTTAGAAATAAAAATGAGATGGTCGCAGCCAGTGGGCAACTTCGGGGTCTGAAAAGTGAAGACAGTGCGGAAGTGCCTTAAACTTGCATTCATTCAAATAGCCAGCAGGGGGCGACTCCTCTGGCTTGAGGTTTAACCATTAACTTTTACTAATGTATCATACATTGTGCCTTCTCATTAGGCCTCAAATTACTAAATCAAGGAAGTATTCCACAGCCTACCCCAAAGTAGAGTGAAATATTTTTGCAGACACTTTAATAATATATTTCACAGCCTAACAATACAAGACTAACTGCATACAAGTGTTTTGAAAGTTTCCTAAGACCTAATAAAGAGATCTTTCACACCAGAGCAACAAATCTTTAATGACCCCATTCAGATAATTGACCCCATGAGACAATTATCACTGATTATTGCATTGGTTTGTATGCGTGCACCTTCATTGCATGCATGTTTTGTTGATCTTCTAGCAGTCATGCTGGCTGAATCTTTGAGCCCGTGGCCAGATGGTGTCCTCGCCAAAAGCCTGCATGGCACGCTCTCTCTCTCCCTCTCTCTCTCTCTCTCTCTCTCTCTCTCCCTTACACACCACACAAACACAGACACACACATATAGAGTCTCCAAGCCTACATCCCATCCACTATCTCTCTCTGCTTGCTGTATAGCCCCAAACTGTCGGAGCAAAAATACCCACAACACGTCTGCTGAGAGACCTAATTCTCACACACTGCTCTCCCTGGAGAGCTAGCGAGAGAGAGAGAGAGAGAGACATAGAGAGGAAGAGAGAGAACATTAGTTGCTGCCTCAACGAGTTTTTGGGGTAAATTACAATGGCGAAAGGAGAAAGAGAATGATGGAGAGAGGTCTAGCGAAGATGGGGTGAAATCAGAAAAAGAACACACACACGTGCACACACACAGCAAAGGAGGTAGAAATTTAGCCTTGTAAGCGTAAATGCCAACTACCTCATCCATGTTGGATTCAGGTTTTGTCTATGAAAAGAAAGCAGAGGGAAATAAGACAATTGGGGGAAAAAGAAATGTGGGGAGAGGGTGGAAACTTGTTGGATCCTCATGGGAGCTGGCATTGAAATTCATAAGCGCTGCTATTTTGACTTTATCTTTCTCTCGTCTTTCTTCTTTCATTCATTTTCATTAGCCTTGAACGCCTTTCCCTAGAGTTCCGCATCTTAGACAGAAGGCAAGGCAGGACGAAGCTGGAAACACTAACAGGCTGCAGACTCGGAGATTCAAAATGTGCTTTAAAGTTAAAATCCTTCAGTTGCGATCAGCAGTCTTAATGGCCAAGCTGCATGCAGAGTCTGTCCCGTAACCAGAAGGTGACTCAGGGATGTGTTCTTCAACAGCTGTGAAAAGACAATGAGAAGTGTCAGCTTTATGCCAAAACCGCAAATCTAAATCTTGACAGAGTGTCAAGTAAAATTGCATGAATGTAATATTATGTGATGTTCACATAAGAAGGGATATTCTAGTCTGGTAACGAGACAGCCTTTAACCTGTAGTTTGCAAGTACTCTGGTGGTCTCTGTATAAGTATCTAATAAACTGGCCTGAATCCAGATGAATCAGAGCTACAGCAGCCCTTTAAAGGGTGTCATGAAATCAAGAGCAAGATGGTTATTATCTTTTGTCCTTTTTTTTCCGGTGACACATTTACACACAGTGATCAGATTGTTGGTGTCTGAAGGCGGTGACGGTGCTCATTGTTTTTCTGTCTGTGACTGCCTTCACTGACACGTTTTCCCCTGCATCCCAGTTTTTGACAGAGGGAATGAACCCAGAAACAAAAAGAACTGGGTCATCTCCCTGACATGTCCGTGACAAGATTAGCTCTGGGTTTTGTCCAGTTTTTGTCAGTTTGACCGAGATAGAGAGGCCACACTGACAGAGGTGTAAGCTGTGACAGCTAGATAGTCATAAACCAAATAAATGTCTGAGGTGCCATTTGAAACTCATGACGGATGAAACTCCTTTCAAATGTGTCTGGAACACGCTCCCCGATAGCCCCTGAAGTTCCACCTCATTTAGAATGAATGTCACCTGGTCGTTGCGTCATAATAGTGCAAAAATAGCCATCAAATTCATCATTAGAACGTGTTTGTTGTCAAAAAACTGATGCATAACCCTATACCCTCCCCTACCTTATCCCACATTTCTAGTTCACTGCGTTTTTCTCACTGTTAAGAGCAATAACAGAGTTGCATGCATCATCCTACATAGCTCTGCCAGAGTACTCTGCTTGGTCACTGTGCTGCAGGCATAAACTCTAGCCACCATTATTAAAGTCGAAAGGTGATGAAGTGAATCATAGGTTATATTTAGCCCGATGTTTTCATGCACAATATGTACAAAAATTCGGAAAAACAAATTAATTCTGAAGAATTCACATATTCTTTGCTGAATATGGTATTGATTTGGGATCTTCTGTTCGACCTTAAGTCACTTCAACACTGACTCTGAGTCGAAAGTTGTACAAAACACAAATATTTTACATGTGAGTTTACAAGCTGTTATGTCCACCGGGCGAAGTTGTTGGCTCATATCAACCGCAGGCCAAATCTGTCTTTGTTACTGTTTTGGGCACACTTAGGGCAATGGCATTGTTTTTCTCTCTTTCAGTTCCTCCCTGATGTGTTTTTTGCCGCATCCCGGTATTTGACAGAGGGAATGAACCCAGATACAGGAAGAACTGGGTCAACTCTCTGACCTCTATGTGGCAAGAGTAGCTCTGGGCTTTGGCGAGTTTTTGAATGTTTGACCGAGATAAAGAGGGCATGCTGAAAGAGGGAGCCACAAACACTGGTGTAGTGTCTACCAGCAGCATTAGCAGCAATAGACAAACATGATGCAGCAGAACAGCAACACAAGCTTACACTTAGTTTAAACTGCTTCTTTTTTTCTTAAAGGTCTCCTAAGGTGGCATTGAGATCGTAATTTTATTCTTTTTTTGACATGTTCTAGATTAAATGAATAAATGAAGTAGTAACGGCAAAGACTACAAAATGGGCACTCACTTCATTTGACTGCCTCTTTTATCACCCTTTATCCTGTGTCACTCATCTATAACTATCACATTAATGAAGGACTTAAAGCCAACTGACAAGACCAATCATATTATGGAGTATCGTAAATAAAGATTGGAAAACGCTACCCATCATCAGTCATTTATTATTTCCATTCAGAAAACTTTACTGTAACTAACTGGGAAATAATCTAAAAAATACCCTCTTGGTAAAGTAGGTCTTGCATTGGTAGTCACATCCTCTCAGTGGCCATAATTGACTCATTTGAAGAACTGGGATGGGGCACAATTGGAAGCAGCACTGGTGCTTTTGTCCATCCACACCATTATAAATCAGCAACTCCACCACACCTGATTATACACACAGATGGGTAGATATTATTGCTGTTGTATTACACTGCATTAGTTTACCTAGGTGTACCTAATAAACTGGCAACTGAGTGTTTTCAATTAGAGGATTCATGGCCAGGTGTAGGGCAGAGGAGACAAAAGCTCTCGCAACCATCATTGGCCTTTGCTGCTACCAGTCTGTTCCACCACCTGGCCAATGGGGGCTGAAGTTGAAAGGGCTATCATGCTCATTATCAACTTGGTGCCATTGAGGCATCGGTGGCTTTGCTGCCACTTTGTGGGAACGTCTTTGTGTAGCCAATGCAAGCAGCAGCAAATCCGTGTGACTGTTGTCCCATCTCACCATCGATGGGGCTGGTGGGGTTAGCCAGGAGACTAGTCTAGTCATCTGTATCACAATGCTGGCATTCACTCTCTACTGAGCTTGCAATCAAGGGACGACATTGGGACTGATAGCAGCAATATAAAAGGTGGTCTGACAAAGTCATCAGTGTGCGGAGATGTAGAAATGAGATGGTAAAACCATATTGTGCCATAAGCGAAGAAAGCCTGTGGAAAAAAGTCAAACCCGTTGACACCTAAAAGCCTAAATCATATTTTTTGACAGTCAAAATTACATGTAGGGGAGAGCGGGGTGAATTAAGCCTGTGGGGAAGTTGAGCCACCCCTTGTTTCTAGGCAACCGTAGACAACATTGGTCATGTGACCACACATTTTTGAAGTCATCCATTTTACTCACCCTGAGATGGAGAGATTTAGGTTAGAAAAATAGATTTTTGCCGTTTTCATGTTCAAGCAGTCATGATTCTGGTGTTTGAACAATTACAATTTTGAAAAACATCTTGCATGTGTTAGTGCTTTAGGTAGTTCCAATATGAGGCTATACTGTTAGCACGACATTAGCTATAAACTGGTTTGTTAAAATGGCGGGGGTAGGGTAATTTGAGCCATTAGGTCTCGGGGAAGTTGAGCCATTTATTTAGAGATTATAGATTTAACTTGTTATGTAAACTGCAATGGTTCAATAAAGGTTATAAAGATGATCATAGGCTAATCAACCTTTAACTCTTTTTAGGACATGATTGTTTCATGTTTTGCGTCACCATCTGTCATGCTGCTCTTCTGAAGCAACCTCTCTCGGACGAGCCACTGCCTTTAGGCACAGTGTGGGGGAGTTCTTTGATAACCTCACTTTAGTGATAGACAAGTATGATTGATAGACTAGGCCTACCCCGTGTGGCTCAACTTATCCTTGGCCACTTTTTTTTTTTTGGAAAGACATGTTTTGAAAACCGTTTATTTCAGATCCAAAGTGATTATTCCCAAGGATGCACCCTGATGTACATATTTAAATTGGAGACATTGCTGTCATCCCCTCACTTTAAAGACACTTCTAGTAAAAACTAGCTCAACTCACCCTGCTCTCCTCTTTGTCTATTGACAAAGTTGACAAGTTGCTCGACCAGTTTGAACTTAATGGGTGAAAGCCAACTATTACAATCTGGGAGTGAAATAAGGTCACATTGTTAATTTTCATGCATGGGTTTATATTTGAATCACAGACTGCACCTTTAGGGTTAAACAAGGACTCAATGACTATATTCTGCCGGTAAGAGAATCACTAAAGGTCAAACGTGAAGAATCAAAGACATCAGCTGTTGTTGGGATCTTTGTTGCGATGTCTACACTGTCACTCTGTGGCAGCATATCGAATTACAAAGACGTCCTGCTTTTACGCACTGAAGAGATTAAGTGCTTCAACTGACATACAAGGGCAGATGTATGTCAGCGTTTGTACTCTAATGTAATACGTGTCTGTGTGGAATTGCCTGTGTTTCTTTTGTGGATGCTCTTATAAAGCCTATTTTTGAATCCACAGGCAGCTCTTCACACAGTATGTGACTTCTTAAAAATATGTTTGTCTCTTATGCGTGTGTTCCAGCATTTGTATGTACACATGTATGTGTGCAACATCTGATGCATAACAAAGCAGAAGAAAACATTACACTGCAATCATGAAAGAAACTTGCCATAATGCATGTATGAGAAGGCATTCTACCCTGACACAATATAAATCTAAAAGAAAAGAATGGTTGTCTATACCATTTTAGTGCTAAACTTATTTTAACAAGCATTTGAAAGATAAATTGGAAATTGAATTTGGCAAATTTACAAATGCTATCTATATATATATATATAAAAAAAAAAGCAAACCATTAAAATGTCTTGCTTCTAGTCAGAAATATCAAATCAGTTTCACTAAAGATGTTCCAGTCTGTGTTTACCAGGCGGCCAGAGCTTCCTCAGGGGTATTAATGATTTCATAGAGCTTATACCAAAGCATGAGTGCTAATTTTCTACAAATTACAGTTTAAACATAAAAATGAAGCAAGAGAACATATTACAGATTTTTAAATAGGTCCCTAGTTAAGAGTTGGCGATGCGATCAATAGTAGTTGGAAAGCCATGCATTATGGAAACTATTGACCTGGCTTGAAAGTGTTTATACCTCTAACGTATTGCTTGGCTTAAAGACCCAACTGTGGAATAGATGTTTTGCAGCAATTCCAAAAAATGTTACAACCAAAGGTCAGTGTGGTTGAATCAATCCACTGTTCTGCATAGAGAACAGTTCAGGACCATTTACAAGATTCGAAAAGCAAACAATCATAGAAGTATGCACACTTTTAATGAACATACGATGTGGATGCCCTCCCCATCCACAATGTCAGAGAAAAGGAACAGTGTGTAACATTTCGGGGGGATCTGGAATATAATATTCGTAACTGTGTTCTTTAGTGTATAATCACCTGAAATTAAGAATTGTTGTATTTTCGTTAGCTTAGAATGAGCCCTTCATATCTACATAGGGAGCTGGAGTCCACCATGTTGCTCTGCCATGTTTCTACAGTAGCCCAGAACGGACAAACCAAACACTGGCTCTAGAGAGAGCCTTTCACGTTTTTACATTACCTGAAGGCCACCATAGTTCTCCGACACGCTTGTGTAATCACTGTAACGGTAACGTTACCACGGTCTTGGAAAGGAAGGAGTGAGTGGGGGGGTACTCAGTTGGTTGCAATCTGCAACCACACTACTAAATGCCTTTTTAAATTAAAAAAAAAAAAAACACTTATTTTCTCTGTTTTCACTTTAAACCTTCACTATTAGCTAATATTTTCTAGTCTTTGTTAATTGAACCACAGATAGTGCAAGCATGGATTTGGCTATGGTTTAGGGGACTAAAGTGTCACTATGAAACCACCAGGAACAAGCTGCGCTGAAACTATGTGCGAAGTCTGCTTATCCTTTAACCTTCATAGACTACACACAGACGGTACACATACACATAGCTACACACACACATAAAAAACTGCTGCACATAGCAGTGTACAGTAAGTCACTCCTGTCCCTGAACGACGTCATTGCCCTGAGCAATACCGAGTACTGGCAGGAAGTGTACGTTCTCTCATCCAAAGGGATATGAGAGTACTGACCCCTGCCCACCTACAGTAGGGCCCACCCTTAGGACCGGTCCGACACTCACTCCCACACACAGTTAGTGTCTGGGCAATGCCCAGAGTCACAACTTCACACTATCAGATGCCAAGTCCTCTTTCTCCCTCCACTGAGATGTCTCTCTCTCTCTCTTGTTCTTACTTTGTGTTGGCCTTATTCACTGTATGTCAATGTCTGTTTTCTCATCTTGTACATGAGTCTGGCTCTTTCTGTCTCTATTTCTGTTATGAAAATGGCACATTTTCAACTCGCATGATATTTGGCTCATAGTCTGTTCACACCTATATGCCTTATTGTACTAGTATAATACTGTACTCTGCATTCAATTAATAATTCACACATAGCGTGGATCTTATAAGGTTTTAATTGTATGAGAAAATGTATACTAATGCTTGATCTAACAGTATTGTATCATTTTCACTTTAACTTCTATGCCATGCTGTACAGTGGAATTTAATATAATCAGGGACTTTATATTCTTGTCAATATACAATAATTCTGATTACACTTTATCTTACAAAACTTCTTCGAATTTTAATAAAATGAATGTGGACGTTGGAAGCAAGTAAAGATTAAGATTTTTTTGTCTTTATCTTTTTAAGTCAACCGCTCATATTTGCAATAACCGGGCTGCAACAAAGTTTCATACTTGCATAATGAGAGACTAACAAACTTGTTGAAAATTGCATGTTTAGGTTAATACATGCTTTTCCTATCATGACAAGTAAAATGACTGTTGTCAGCACCAAGTTCATTCTGGAAAAAGAAAAAAAAAAACATGCAAACCAAATAAAAACAATACGCCATTTTCGTGGAAAACATATTGACATGTCAAGAGTAGAAGAAGCACAGTTGTAAATAACACAATGAATGATGGCTGATTTCACTTGAATTGAGCAGAACCATTGTTAATGTTAGTAACACCTGTGCTTTTCCTACTATGATATCTGCTGTGAAAAAGGCCCATATATAGCATTTCAAATAATAAAAAAAAAATGTTTAACACTTGCATCACTGACCGTATAACACCATGTTTCAAAAGTAATATTTGCAAGTTGGATGTCTGACATTGTTGTTGCGATTAAAGAATAAGGATTTAAGTCCTCATTGTGGTGAGTCATTGTGAATATCGGTATTGTTCGGCATGCTTCACATATCGTTACTCTTCATAAGTGCTCACGTCAGATTTTGTTGCATCCCGAATCTCTGCACCGCGGATGTCCACTGGGTAAGGTGAAGCTTACTGGCTCACACAGCCATCACAGCCATGCAATATAACGTGAAGTTACACCGATCAGTGCCTTAAATCAATATGCGGAGAATCTGAATTTGGCCTGAGGAATCCGTTGAAGCATTTGGTTCCCTGTCAGTATTATACTCACTACAGTCATGATAGCCAGTAATTGCTTTTCCATTCCAAGCACTCTTCCAGCTCTTGCACTCTTGAACACAAGGCTAAAAACCCAATCTCCGGGAATGCGAAAGTAAATGGCAATTTGAGCCCCAGCAATTTACCAGTAGATTGTGTGGATTATAGTGCTCTTATAGTGCTCTTTCTGCTTTGTTGCAGTTCTGTGTGAGCCAAACAGACAGAGAGAGAGAGAGAGAGAGAGAGAGAGAGACACTGAAATATGGACAAATTGACTGACAGACTAGAAGGCAGACTGACACACTTACTATACTGGCAGGCTGGTTATGATGTGGGTATAACTCTGGCTAGCTAAGTTAATTGATGGCTGAGTAAAGATTCTGTTTTTTCTGGCTGACTTTTAAATGAATGCACAACACACAAACATAGCAAATAGACGAGGGGACTACTCCGCTCAATAGCAGCAGAAAATACTGTTAAATTAGTATCATTTTTTGCGGAGTAACTAAGCTACTGACTGACGAGGGAGAGAAATTGGTAAAAGTGACAAGGTAGAAAAAATAAGAGAGCGGATAAATGAGAACGCAAACTGTGATCGGCTGAGCAGCTTCAGGCTCCTCTCTTCAGGATGTCACCTACCTCTCCAACATATTTACAGTCCCCTCTCTGTCTCACACACACACACACATGCACATTTTCCAACAGATTCCGATGAAAATTAAGGACGCATATTTTAGGAAGCAAAGCACAGAACATCAGCACTTTTGCCGTAGTATAATTGCCCTCATTGAGTCAATCTTTTATTTCCTCCCATAAACAAATTCCAACTAAACCAACCCTTGCCCCAACCACTTTTCAGTCCTCTTTAACCACTTACTGTTCTTCTCCTCTGCATTTACACACACATACACACACACACACACACACACACACACACACACACACGTTCATGTACTCAGACTTTCATTTGTTCTACTTGGGTGAGCACACTGAGAGAATACACCATTGATCTCCGATGTCCTTCAGCATTCTCATATCCATAAGTGAGGGGACTCCACTTCTCTCTCTTGTTACTCTTTGTTCCAGTGCACCATATCATACTGTTGGATTAATGGTTCCGGTGCCTTTATCCTGTACTTCTCTTTTTCTCTTTCACTTTCCTTCCCTATGCTGTCTTTTGTTGTCTTTGTACCTTAACCACTCTCTACAATTTGTGTCCGTCTGTTCTTAACTCCAACTTTTGTGATTATCCCTCCCTTTTTCTGTCACACCCACATTTCCTCTCTGTTCCTCTCTATTTCTCTCTCTACATCTTTTTACTGTCTGTCAATCATCTCCAAATCTTTTTTTTCTTTTCTTTTCTTTTCCTTTCTTTTCTTTTTAAACCATCAAAGCACACAGAAGTATACACCAGATCTCAGGAACCTCAGCTCGCCCAAGCTGGTATCTGCGCATCAAAGCTTAAAGGTGCTTTGTTGACATCGCCGGGCCGGTCGCTCATGCTTTCAGTGCATGTTCATGCATGTGAGCGTGCCCCACTGGCTA
>CAKALG010016283.1:0-12758 GCA_916700815.1 Helicolenus hilgendorfi
ACCAAATGTGGGACGGATCGACATGTTGCTGAGGTTCGCCGCTTGAAATGCAGTTTTGGGACGTTTTGGAGTTGCTAACACCGGCCGCTCTCTCCTCAGCTCCAGCACCGACATCACACCGGGCTGCTCTGAGATTCCTGTATTTCTCAAACAGGATTGTTCTTGTTTTCTTTTGGGCCGGCACACCTCCAAAACGCTATCGGCTGCTTTCCGTAAATTTATCTCCAGCAGGCGGAGACGGTAAAAAAGAGACCGAGTGAGAGAGACAGTCATTGTGTTGTGTTCATTCTGCCGATTTCGGGGATTTCGCGCAATTGACTGCATTGGTTGCACCCATTCTCGTGTGAAAATAAACACACTAAACTAAGGTTGAGGAAACAAAAAATGAATACCCTGCAGTTAGCTAATGCAACAAGTTGGGCTAACTATCTACACCTAACTAGCTAACTAAAGACAAACCGACAGACAGACAGATTTATCAGTTTGCTGCTGCTCAGATGCAAACGATCATGATTTAAACCCACTCAAAACTTTGTGCGTCTGACTTGCTGCTCAACTCCCGCTGGGTGCGACGGACACCTCTCCAAACCCTCCGCAGCAGCTGGCTCTGCTGTTTGCACAAGACTCTCCATGAAAAATAGATGAGAATTAAGTTCTCATCTCTACAGGCGAGGCCTTTTGTCTTCACCAGGCTGTTTGCTCAGCATCCAGTACTTGTCTATGCGTGAGAATACAATTTCACAGAGAAGATCCATGGCTTTCTGTGAATGAATGTGTGTGTGTGTGTGTGTGTGTGTGTGTGCTGCAAAGGAACAGGCAGGTTTTCTTAAAAGGCGTGAGAAAAAAAACAAAAAAAACACCAAAGCTGCATGGATTTCTTTATGTGCACATACAACAGCACAGTTGCGTAAAAACATACATAATTCATGCACATGTGGATGCACTCACACATGTGCTGTACACACAATCAACACATTTCAACTACAAACGGAGAGGTGCAAAAATCTGCTTCTCCAATCATTTGGGATTTGCGCTCCAGAGGAGAGAGTGTCCTTTGTTTCCGAGACAGAGAGCTAAACCCTGAGCCGAAATCCCACGCAGCCCTCATTCTCATCCCCAGGTTGGTGAGATAATTGGTACTGTATTACTTATGTGTGTGTTTGCATATACATATATTTTTTGCCTGCTGTTGAATGCGCCGGCTTCACATTCTCTCCATTGACATCAGGATTATCCTTCCTGTGCTGAACTCAAGTTTCTTTGCATACCTACATGAGTAGTTTCCTGCAGATAATGACATGCATAAAGAGGCGGTTCACCACAAAACGCTGCAGAGGTGTTTGTTGATGGGTCTTATCAGCTTGACTAAATCCTGTATTGTGGAGAAAGCTGCGGGGAAGTGAATAAATCAGTTCAGAAAAGCTAAAGAACTCTTCAAATTTGTGTCGTTTGCAACAAAGCTGTCTCCTTACCTTGGGCAACGCATTACAAAAAAATCTGTTTATGTGTCATGTGGAGAGACAACATGTATGCATTTCGTCCCAAACAGACTCACTTCTAAAAGTCAATATTTTTTTGTTTTGTGTGAACCATCCCTTTAAGCCTCTTGTGCGCCAGAGCATCAGAGCTCTACCAGGCGTCAATCACAGTGTAGGTATTTAAAGTAGTCGGCGGCAGCAGATGGCTCACCTCATAATGAGGACACAAACACAGGAACGAGTTTGTGGGTTTCATATTTTATTTTCCACCCCCTGGCTTTTCTTTTTTTCTTTTTTTTTTTCATAGTTAACCAAATTAGATTGGGGAATGTGTTGCTTCTAGATACATGATTATTATCTGGGATTTGGCTCTGCCGGTGTGAAAATGACGGGGTGTTGTGGTTGTTGACCATGGAAATGTGGTTTTTGGCATTGCAGTGCTTTACAATGGCTTTACTCCAGTGTTTTAACCTGCGTCTTAATGTGAAAACACAACAATACTGTGTAGGAGTTTAGTGGAATGTGATCATACTCCACTACTAACGCGGTATTGTTGCCTTTTCAGAGGGTTTATACGCAGGTCGAGGCCGTTGCAAAGTGTATTTGGATATTGTGCAGCTCAGTGGATGTAGTCACTGTGTGTTGTACATCTGAACACTCCTGCTGAGGACAGGAGAGGAATAGTAAACAGATGCTATTCCAGTGCCTTTCCCTTTGGTGCCCTTTGTTCTTTTTCTCCTTGCAGTTAAAAGGAAGTCACATTCACTCCTTTTTCTCATCCTCTTCTTACCCCCCGACGACGATTTCAAAGCACAGAGACGCAGAAAGGAAAGAAAATGAGATCAGCGCAGGGAGGGATCATACAGAAAGGGAGAGACGGGAGGGACGGATGAGGAGACGGAGGGCGTAAGCTTGAGAAAATGAATATGAGGGAAGGATACAGGGAGGAAAGTGGGGGGTAGGCCTCTAGGCGGCTGACAGGGCCAACAACTAATCAGGATGAGAGGCAGGGGCGTCGCTTTGATGCCGCCGGTAAGTGGAACATAGAAGAAGACCTGTCGTATCCCCACGAGACAAGCACAATACAGGCTCGTCAATAGATGAGGAAGAGGATGAGGATGAGGAGGAGAATGAGACTTTGCTTTTTAATGTGACATCTGTGCAAGCTAATCTCTCTGATGTGTATCCTCCCGCTTGGATGAGATACAATTTTTTTTCCTTATTTATTTATTTATTAATTTTTTTCTCTCCTTTTCCTATCTGTTTAAAAACACAGATGGAGCGACTGCCTCTCTACGCCACCATAACTCTGGAGGGAGTTCAATCTAACTTAAGTCAGTCACAGTTGTGTTTGGCGCTTAGCGGATGAGCGAGCGCGCCGAGGTAAAACAGAAGGAGAGCAGATTCTGTGAAACCTGCAGATCTGTAAAACATCCTGAGAACTGGCGCTGTTTGTCGCTGTTTTAAGGATAAACATTCACTTTGAAGCACGACATCTGTTTATAGCGGCAGTTTGACACAACTTCTCGTGTCTTATTAATCACGTGGGGTTGGGAATTAAAACAAAAACCACTGACTGAACACAATTGAGCTCCATCCATTGTTATGATTGTAATCCACTAATACGCACTGATATGAGATAAAAAAAGTATTTGTGGTATGGACGGTGCATGACAGGGATCTTTTATTCATTCATTCATCATTCAAATATTTACAGAACAGTTATTGCGTGAAGTTGTTTATTTTAGTTTTTTTCTCTGTCCAGTTTCATCGCCGCGGAGATTTCGTGCCAAAGTCCTGAGTCCCACCAAGCTGCACGTGTCGTGGAAAGAGCCAAAAGGACAGTTTGAAAGCTACAAGGTCATTTACACCACACGACCAGGTAAGATCCAACACCGACCACAGAGTTTGCTTTCCTGTAACTTTTGTTATGACTCTCTTCACGCCGTATTTTCATCATTGATACCTTTACCTCTAAGATAGAGGGAGCTCTGTTTTCACTGCAGATTGATTTAGTTGTAATTTGGTGGACTGATCATCACCCCCAGCATGAGGATCTGCTGAGATTTCATGAGGCTCCAGATGAGGGATGTCACAGTGAGGACATTTTCCCACCGGTTAATAAACTTTTGTGTTACCGATTAACAGTAAATTAACGATTAACGTTGGATGGCTGTGTGTCCACCAGGAACCTGCCAAGCAGGTGAAATATAGAGTGATATTGTGCTTTTAGCTGACGTGTGTCGCCTCATTGTGTTGAGTGATGCTCGTTCATGTCTATGTAGAGCGAGCACAAGCGCGAGTAACAGGACGCTGACTTTTGTTGACTTAATGGGTACAGGTGTCGCTGTTAACAAGCAATTTCTGATTCTTACAAACAGTCTCTTTAATATTTTTCCCATTTGGTATGTGTGAATGACGTGTTGCGATGTCACGAGAGTTGACCGCAAACTCTGCACCAAGTTTCACATCCCTCCTTCATCGATGATTCATTTGTAATAAACAAGCTGCAAAAGATCAGACGACCAGAATATTAAACCCAAACGATAAAACTGTTTATTTTTAAGGCTCCAGCTTCGCCAGTTGGAGGATTGTTCAGAGCTGGTGGAGCTCTGCTCTCTGCAGAATCCTTCTAGTTTGAACTTGATTTGTCCAGGGAAATCTGACAAGTTCACCTGTACAGTCGTGCCTGACGTTCACACAGTCGCCCACATTCACACCTGGAAGCTGAACAGTTCGACCTCTGTGATGGATTGGTTGTGTAGTCTCTCACTCGGGATATGCATCATTAAGGAAGAGCCTCCAATAGCACTACTAGTTAAAAGTTGCACCAGTCTGGTACCCAGACGACACAAAGTGTAAAATGACAAACAGAATGTAGGTTAATACAGTTTCTGTCCCACCACAAATCATATTGACTATATGGCGTTGCTGCAAAAATTCTAGTTATGCACAGCGGAGCACAGCAGTTGAACCTCTTCCCCCCCGGGGGAGAGCAGAGCAGCCTTTTTTATGTGAGTTTCAACTGCATGCTGGTCCATAATTCACTCTGTGGAGAAGGAGACGCGTAGCCACACACAGGATCTGATATAACTGATACCGGGGCTGTTCACGAGCCTGCAAACATGTCTGGATTTATTGATGAAGGCTTCAACAAGTTTGTTTTTTTTACAAGTTTGTGGAAATACTTGGATCTGGAGTGTTGTTAATGTGTTTGGATTCACTTCAGGTGTCATTTCAAGTGGGGTTGTAAGTAGATGAGTGGAGGACTGTCCTCCCCCTCCCCCCCAATCCTTCTGACACTTGATTGTAACCCGTTTAAATCAATGAAATCAAAATCTCTTAAACAGTTTCTGAACACTATATAACCTAGTATTCATTCCTTTTAGCCAGGTGTACGCAATAAACTGAGTGTAAACTGACACCAGAGCTGCTTGTAGGGTTGCACCATCACCGTCAGTCTCAACTACACTACAGAAGGTTAAATGCAGCAGCTCACTGAGTTCAGCTACATAGAAACTGGTCCATGGTTGGCTGCTGTTGTCTTTGTATTCTTCACTACATAGACATTATATTCCATGTCATAGATTATAATCCTAGCTGGTCAGGCAAGTGGGTCAGGAATGTACTTGCCCAAAGTCATGATAAAAATTGTTTTATATATTAGTGCTTATCAAATAACAACAAAGACGACAGTTAATTGTCATGTTTTATTAGCCTTGCTCTCAAACATGCGTCAAGCGATAGCAATAGGCTACATATGTGGAGTTTGGCCCACATCCTCTAACGCAGTGGTGTCCGGCACCCTTTAAGCTTTGTTTATGTTTATACACCGTGGCGTCGGCCACCGTAGATGAAAATGTGGGACATCGTTTCAATATGTGGGACGTGGGACAAGGGATGAAAATACTGTGCAGTCCCTCGTAAAGTGGGACACCTGGTCACCCTAGTGTCGAGTCAAAGTGAAAACTTTGACAGCATCAAAGTCCGCGATTCCCTACACAGAAGGGGCAGCTCTTGAAAAAGATAAATTTGCTTCGTACACGTCCACTATAATTTGTGCACTGTGAAACGGAACCAGAATATATAGAAAATGAACCAGAAGTATCACAGACTATGGCTTGTGAAAGCGGCCTGATTTGTCTTCCAACATGGCATCTTGGTCACTAACACAAAGTAATACAAATGTTCCGATAGATGATAGAATTGCTTGTTTTGACAGTAACAGGTAGCAGCTGAAGAAGGCTGTGGATCCTGTAAATATTGTTAGTGTTGGTGCAGGCGGTTAAAAATGTTCAGTGGGCTGTGACAGACATTCATTCATAGTTAATGTTTTATTTTTATTTATATAAATTCACTGGATTTCAAAGCTTGTGTGGTCTAATTTAACACTCGGCACTGACAAGAACACGGCGACTCATGATTCAGGTTAATTTTAGGAGTTGCTCATTTGCATATGGAAGTTAAAAATGGAGACAGAGAGAAGAAAAAGAGGAGATAGAGCACAAATGGTACAGACTGTGTGTTTGTTTACGCAATGCTTAGAGAAGAGGTGTGTTGTTGTTACAGGCCTAGTATGCAGGTTTTTATTGCAAAAAAACTAGATATGAGTAGCTGTAAAAACTGGAACATGTGTGTTAGCGTTCTTCACTGTTTTAGAGTGATGAGGAAATGTTTCAAATGATCAGTTAGTCAGTCAGTTTGCCTCACAGGAATAGTGTGAACTTGAATGGCTATACAGACCGTACAGTCATGGGCCTTTTTTCATTATCTTTTCTTCATTTCTTTCCTTTCTGTTCTGGTTATTTTTCCCTCTGAAGAAGACGTCAGAGTGCAAAGAGATGTTTTATTGGAGTGTAAAAAGGTGCAGCTGCTGTAAAAACTGGTCCTCTGCTCCTGGACATACCACTGATGTTCTCTCCATAGAGATCCATTCAAACAGGCCCAATGAAGTCACTCATGAACGTCAGGTCTATAGAGCTTCACATCTTCTGATGCAGTTATTGATGAGAAGTTATGAATCAATGTCCTATTAAATGTTCCCTTTGGAGCAAACAAAACAATTTAAGATCTTCTTCCTCCTGTCCTTCTTCTTCGTCTTCGTCTTCTTCTTCTTCTTCTTTGTCTTGTTCTTCTACTACTTTCTCTTCCTATTCTTCTCCTTACTCCTTTTCTTCTTCTTCCTCCTGTCCTTTTTCTTCTTCCTCTTTCTCCTGTCCTTTTTCTTTTTCTTCTTCTACTACTTCCTCTTCTTCTTCCTCCTCCTCCTGTCCTTTTTCTCTGTCTTCTACTACTTCCTCTTCTTCTCTTTCCTCTTCTTCTTCCTCCTCCTCCTGTCCTTCTTCTTCTTCTTCTTCTTCTTCTACTACTTCCTCTTCCTATTCTTCTCCTTACTCCTCTTCTTCTTCCTCCTGTCCTTTTTCTTCTTCTTCTTCTTCTTCTTCTTCTTCCTCCTGTCCTTCTTCTCCTTCCTCCTCTTCTTCTTCTTCCTCCTGTCCCCTTTCTTCTTCTTCTTCTTCTTCTTCTTCTTCTTCTACTCCTACTCCTAATCCTACTCCTACTCTTACTGCTACGATGGTGCAAAATGCCGTCTGTCAATATTTGTTACCGCTCTCAGTATTTGGCCAAATAAATCCTACCCCTCCTTGTGTGCTGCATGAACATTCATGTTGGCAGAACACAACACATAAACAATACAGGGATATGGATCTACAGCATCACTAGTGGTCAAAAACTACACCGAGCACCTTTAAGGAGGTATTAAGGCTTTAAGAAAGGTGTTTCTTCTTCTTCTTCTTCTTCTTCTTCTTCTTCTTCTTCTTCTTCTTCTTCTTCTTCTTCTTCTTCTTCTTCTTCTTCTTCTTCTTCTTCTTCTTCAACACAGAAGTTAGTTGTCTGTGTTGTTGTTGGTCCTCCGCTCTCTCCTGACTGCTTTACAAAACTAACAGTTACTAAACTTGTTCAGTCAATAGAATTGAACAGAGACTGTTGATTTCTGAGCTGTTGTTTGCTGGGCGCTCCAAGGTAGTGTATGTTTATCCCAACATGATATCATGTGCGTAGGCAAAAAGGCAAAAAACTATCTCAAGAGAAGGATATGCCTGCACACTGAATATATGCTCCCAAAAAGATGATTTTTTTAAAGGAACAGTGTGTAACATTTTAAGAGATCTATTAGCAGAAATGGAACATAATATTAATAACTGTTTTCATTAGTGTATAATCATCTGAAACTAAGAATCGTTGTTTCCGTGCCTTTTTTTTTAGGGCCGTTCACATTAACACGATAATAACACGTTAACGCAATTGCCACTAAGTTCTTTAACGCAACTTTTAGGCTTAGGCTTAGCGATTTTTAGGTTGTAGTGGGCTCAGTTTAAGCTAGAGTGAAGATACTGGTATCATATGAAACTACACAACCTAATGAATCCATCGGTACCAACCATGTCATTACAGCTTGTCATGAAGGGGGTTAAATAATGCTCCAAACTTACGCTAAATTTTGGTGTGGAAAAACTGTCATGGCCATTTTCAAAGGGGTCCCTTGACCTCTGACCTCCAGATATGTGAATGTAAATGGGTTCTATGGGTGAACTGATTAAAAATGTGTGGTTATTTTCCGATTAATCGCGATTAAATATTTGAATGGATTGACAGCCCTAACTAGGCAACATCTTAAAACAATCTGAATAGACTAATTTACACAAGGAGACAAAGACCCATCACATTTTACAAGTCTCACCTTGATTTCATCAGGTGAAGTCTATGTTGAATATTTCCTGATGGAGACAAATAATGTTGAAATGTTGTTAATGTCTGTATAAACATATCTGGAGCATCTTTTTAGAGTGCTGGTGCCTTTTCTTTACTTGAGACTGTTCCTGAAAGGGAACATTTTACCAGGGATACAGACTTGCCCACTTCATTTATTTATTTACCTCTGCACTGCTGGACGCACTGATCCATTTTGGCCTGAAGTCTGAAGGTGAAGTCAACCTCTGCCACTAGTGCTGCTGTCAGCCCACGGCCAAGTAAACCTGTAGCTTTTGGTATGGCTCGACCGTCTGTTTGATCACAGTAATGGAGAAAATGTCAGATAAGATGCAGTAAGCACCGGCGGCCGTCCCCTGACACTGCGGGGAGGAGAGTCGAATGGATGGAGGGAATAACACAAGAATATAAAAAAGAGGGAGATACTAGAGGGCAGGATGAAGGATGGAGCCGGGGAGACATGTAGAGTAAATGGAAAGACGGATGTTTGGTTTAGATAAATAAAAGGTAAAGCGGGGAGAGAGTGACTAATCCAGACAAAATCTGCTCATCTGCAGCTTCTGTCGAAGAGTAAAAACATGTTTCTAAGTGAGAGATTTGCTGGTTTTGAATGATGACATGTAGTTCCCTTCAAACATCGCGACGCCTTTCTCTTTCGTCAAACGATGTAAATTCTTTTCAGTCTAACAGCAACGAGCCTCACATGTGCTATAAAGCTCCACTGCCTTTTTTTCATATTCTCACAGACATTCAAAACTGGCTTGACATTTTCACCAAAGCACGATGGCCTCATTTCTGAGACATGCCCACACAGCTCGCTGTGCAGCACGCTGCCTTTGGGTAGTGCTTATAGTTTTGAAGAAAAATAGAGAGAAAAGAAAATCTGATTTAAAAAAAAAAAAAAAAAGTGGAAGTGCAGGGACGGCTGCCTTCTGGGCCGAGAGAGGGAGGTGAATGACGGGGACGATCATCTTCTCGCTGTAGGCCGCTGGTAGCAGCATGAGTGTAATGAATGTGGAAAAGCGGTGACGGAGCGCTAGTTAATTTTCTTAAACGGCGGGGAGTTTTTGTGGAGCTCTGCTGGATGGTTTCATTGAGCTTGTCTTTTCATGACTCATACTTCGTCATAGTTTGGACAGATACAGACAGGTGCAACATACAGAACAAGTTTTAACGGCCAGAATGTGAAGACAAACTGATTATCATTTAATGTAGCTGTACTGTAGAAACATTTTTTGGGAAAAAAAAATCTTAATTGTTGAAGACACTCTTTTGTCATTCAAGAGTTTAAGGAACCAGTTTCTGTTTTTGCAGTTCAGAGCAGATGGTGGAAAGTAGATTTTTTGAATCAATCATTCTTACATAAAGAAATTGACTTTGATCACTGACAATTTAAGGAGATTTATTGATCCCAGTGGGAACATTTGTTCTGCAACAGCAGCAAAAGCAGAAGAACTGAGCAGAAGGCAACACGACAAATTGAATTTTATTGCACAAAAAAACAAATCAAAGAAGGAATTAGCACTTTTCTTTCATCACAAACTCTTAAACTAATTTGCATGTGTAACTCCGGTGATCTTGGACTTCTCAGTCAATATCTGCGGACATGATACACTCTCTCTCAAATCCAGGAAATAGAAACCTACGCTTCTGATCTGTAAACTGCTGACTTCTGCCAAACCTTCTGCTGCTACGACAGCAAACAACGTTTGGCAGGATTAGATGCTGAAAACATTTCATTTGATTGATTTATTTGATTTTGATTATTAAAGTTTTGTTCATATTTTTGGTTTATACATTTTTACTGCGTGTTCTTATTTGTTTTGCCTGTGGTCTCTATGACGTTATCTGGTGTCAGGCAGAGTTGTCAACTGGGCGGATTCAAAGGTACGGACCCAATTTCCAAATTTAATGGAAGTATGGCTGTCAAACGATATTTAATCGTGATTAATTGCAAATTAATCGCAATTTTTTGATCTGTTCAAAATGTACCTTAAAGGGAAATTTGTCAAGTATTTTAAAATTATATAAAAGATGCGGTTTTCTGTCTTAACTTTGTCTTCTCATTCTTCTTTCTGCCTTTACTTCCTTCCTTTCCTTTTCCAGCTCTTACCAGTTGCCCATCACCTTTATCGTCCGTCTGTCTCCATTTGTGTCATATTGATCCATGTGTTGCTGCTCCAGGCCAGCAGAGTTTAAGTGCAGGTCAGGTGTTAAAAAGACTTTGTCCCAAAAGTCCACAACTCACTGTGTTGATATTTCCACATAACACAAGTTTATAACATTTGACCTGCAGTGGGCGAAGGCCTCCGCCTCCTGTAAATGGACGAACAAAGTTTAATCGCTCCTTCAGGAATTGAAACTTTTGCTGTTTGAGTACGAAGTTATTTGAAGTTATTATTTGTACATCACTGCAGCAAGGTGAGAAGCTAAACCACGCGGAGCCCTGCTACTTTTGCATGGTGATTTATCGATTTTAGATATATTTTATCCTTGGAAAGTAGCAGGGAGCACGGCTCCAAATCCTGAACACTATCGGGTGCATGGCAGTGGCAAAGACAGAAGAAACAAAGCACATGTTTCAGCTATAGCTATTGCTAAAAAACGTTCGTTTTTATGCTCACAATAAACAAAGAAAGACCCTTTATCTGTGAGTGCCGGTGCTTTGTTTCTCATACATTTAGCCTTCCTTTTCATTTTAAATAGTCCAAACATGATCTAATGGAGAAGAACCACTGGAAGTGAACAAATCGTGCATCAACACCTCCGCCACTTCTTGCTAGCTAGCGAGTAGCTTGCTCATTAGCAAATATTGTGTGTAAATAAGCAACCTGCACTTTTTTCCACAATTTTTTCATTATGCTAATGAGTTGAAGTTGAAAATGTTTTCGAAAAATGTTCGACCTGCCTCTTTTTTCACTTTGTCGGTCAGACTTCTCCACTCTTAATGCTGTGTGCATTTTCAGTGGAAGCTAGTGACACGAAGCTACTGACTCCTGACAATTGTCGCGCTACAAACGAGCTGGTTTCAACTTTTTTAAGTGCTCGATTTTGTTTCACCCTGTTTTCCGTTCCATCTAAAAAATGCCGTTAGCCGGTTCGCACTGCTATTAAACGACATAACTACGTCAACGAGCACTTGAGCAACACTTCAGCGGCGTCTCGCGGGCAATGTAGCTAGCCATACTTGGCCGTTTTGTAGCTTTTGTCGCTCGTAGTGTGAACAGAGCTTTAGACGTATTGACCATCAGACTTCAGCAGCTCAGTGTTTGTTCTTTTCTGACCCCGGAACAGGTGGAGAGCAGAAGGAGACTCAGGTATCGAAGCAGGAAGCAAAGCTGCTCATCGAGGACTTTGACCCCTCTAAAGAATACAACTTTAAGATAATTGCAGTCGGTGGCGGACAGCAGAGTAAACCTCTCCAGGCCAAACATGAAGGTAAGAGACCTTTCACCCTCAGTAGTATGACTGAATCTGAAGGCTGATACAAGCCGTGTTAGATTGATTCCTCCAGATATGTTCAGACATGAGGTTTACAGAAGTATAATTAAAAGAGACATTCTGATGTAAAAGGTGGCAGCCACATTGAATCACAGTTGACAGAAAACTGAACTGATCTCAATGTGACATCAGGCTGCACTTCTGGCGCCAATCAGTGATGTAACAGCAGGTGCTTTCCATCAGCTGTGATTGGCAGAACGCCTGCTGTGACATCACTGATTGGGGTGCGGCCAAGAGAGCAATATGCTTGAGAGTTTGAACCCGTAGAGCAAGACAGTGGTACGGTGTGACTCAGTGATACCTCCGCTGTTTCTTTGGCTAATGTTGTGTGTTTGGTGACAAATATAAATATATAAGTGTTGACGGTTTGGCCGAATTAAAATGCGGAGCCAACTTGTGTTAAAACAGAAAGCATCAGTGTTGATTCAGAGAGATCCCCGGGCTCATCAGGACCTAAACTTTAATCACACTGTGCCTAATTGATCAAAGTAAGTGAGGTTTTGATGTTGTTTTTCAGTCGCTGCCACTTGGCTGATTTCTTACATAAAAGCTTAAATACACTCAGATTTGTTATGGTATCTATTCTGGTCGATTCTATTCTTGGGATTTTTAGAAACATTAAGTTCCCTTCTCTTAAAGTTACTGTGAGGAACTTTTAACTGGTGAAACAGTCGCAGTGTAATACTGATGCCTCTATATGACCTACATAAGTAAACGAGACCATCAGCAAGAAGATTGGCTATTTCTTAATCCTTCATCGGGTCTGATTCCCTGCGACCAAACGATTTACGGCATGCAGGAGAAACTCCTTTGGATTTACTCTGATCCAGCAAAAAAAATTCCAGCGGCTCCTCCTCTGGCCACCAGCAGAGCTTCACCTTGCTGCCCCGCCAATCCACGCTGATCCAGATAGGACCGGCCAAAGACGAGGTGATTGAGAGGATCTTCTCACGTGGTCCAGGATGACCTGTACATCGACTTCGGCGGGAAATTACAATTCGTATGCCA
>CAKALG010016285.1:0-12405 GCA_916700815.1 Helicolenus hilgendorfi
GACTTTGAGCAAAAAAAAAAAAAAAAAATTCAGTCAGATTCAGGCCCAATCCGAGAGCAACGAGCAGCAGAAACCCTGTAGTAATTGAAAGCCCTGAAGTGTGATGAGGAGAGATGAAGATAATAGGCCCGTGGCTCTTGGTGACTTCGGTCTAATAAGCCACTTAAAGTTAATGGAAGAGGAGGTCAAAATGAGAATTATTGACACCCAGTTGCCCTTAACCTGTCTACCAATAAAGCTGATTAGTTTTTGTCAATTCATCAGCTAACCGCACTCCGGGGACGTTTATTTGCTCGGGGGAAATCAACAAGTCACCGGGTAGTTTTCCAGTAAAGGATCGCCATTTAATTGTGGACCTTGATGATCATGACCAATTACAGAATGATAACTGGGAGATTGATGTGGGGTGGGATGTGGGCCTGCATGGAAACATGGAGAGAGAAAAAATAGAAAGAGAAGAAAGGAGACAGAGAGTCACTAATATGCTTTTTTTGCCACTAAAACGTATTTATGTGGGAGAAATGCTGTTGATATAGTCACCAAATTATTACATGCTCCAGTTCTTGCACTTCTACAAATCAGAATCAGAATCAGAATTAGAATCAGAATCAGAATCAGAATTAGAATCAGAATCAGACTCAGAATCAGAATCGTGTTTATTGCCAGGTGTAAGACGTAAACAATAGGAATTTGCTTTGGTTTTGTTGGTGCAAGTTAAACAGTATAATAACAAAAGAATAGATAAAAAACGTTAGAATAAAATACGAATTAAAAAAAATTGAATTTCTATTCTACCAATATACAATATACAAAATAAGCTATACACAAAAATAAACATGATATAAGCAAATATTGCCTGTGTGCAAACAAACAGATTGTCCAGTATAGATCAAATTATCCTAAATGAACCTGAAATGAGCTTTAACATAAATATATTTTTATTTGACCTTTCTAAATTATAATACTAAAAAAAATAATTTGGACACACTTTGAGCCATGAGAGGTGGCAGAATATTAAAATTATTATGATATTGTGAGGAGCTTAATAAACATCTTCACCTTTGAGACATTTAGCCGAAATGAGTGGCCGAAATGAAAGTCTTATTTTGTACTTCTCTCGTCAATTAAAGGCATTTTATCAGCCTCCTGTATGATGATGATTATTATTATAAGAGCTGGGCTCTTGCTGCTTCCTCATCTCCATCGAGGGTTTAATTTCATTAAGGGACCCGCATGAATATTTCTATTAAAGCAGAAGTGAAATATGGAGCCATTTAGTATTGGCCCTTCACCGATCACCGAGATTTATCGCTCTTTTTCATCACATCTAGGGGAGAGAAAATTAATAAGGCACCCAAGATGGAACCAGACCCTAAAACCCTGCTCTTTCCTGAAAGCTGTTAATTTGCTCTGTAATTACTTTCACAATTAACTAAAATACAAATCAAAGTGACAAATCGGGATAGTTTATATATTAATTACCTTCGGTAAATGTGTTCATTATGAAAAGGCAATTTGAAGAGACCTGTCTCTTTTAATGTCATAAATACGGTGGGATAAATTTGGCACAGCCTCCGTGAAATGTGTCTTTTAAAAACATTTTGTGGCTCATAATCTTTTTTTTTTTTTTTTTGGCTGCTTAAATTCTGTCAGAAAAAAAACCCTTTAATATCAATATGAGATAATTACAGCAAAGAAACATCTGGATGTCAAAGTCTTTATGAAATTCGTTATTGCTGGTTAATTTGTCTCAGACGTGTTATCGATACACTCGGAATGGAGAGTATTCAACATGGTGAGCCTACAGTATTATATATAGCCTGAGCGAGGCCCAATCACATCTTATTGATCAAACCATTTGCCTCTGTCTCCATGCTCCTGCTTTTAAAGCCTTTATTCGTTCAGCCAATAAAAAGACAGATGCTATAAGTCATCAGTTAGTTGAAAAAAGTGCAATAATAAAGTACAATAATGATAATAATAATAAATACTTATACATGGCTACAAATGTATCAAGTCAAATATATAAAGGAAATGATTGTATTAGTGTATGAAAACTCCAAAAATAAAAACACACACAAATAAAACACATAAATCAGTATTAAATAGCACTAATATATGTATTAAAATTAAAATTTAATTTTTAAAAATGCACTTTTCTTTTAGTTGGACGTTCCTAGTTGACTTGAGCATTATATCCACATTTTTGAGGATCTTTGTCTTTTCTGCAGCTTGTACTATTTTAATAAAAATCGCACTGTGAATGCAGCTTTACAGACATTATTTGGCTTATTTTTTTATTCTAAAGAAGCTAATGCACCAACATGGACAAGTAACACTTGAAATGAGTGTAGTGAAGTAAAGCTTATCATTTTCACATTTTGTTGACCTTGTCAGAGAGGTGTGTGTGACAGTGTTGTTTTTTTTCTAATACTTAGTCCATCCCATTTAAATGCACAAGGGGTTGACATTAAAAAGTAGTCTTTCTTGTTGTGCAATTATTAGATTAAATTTTATTATACATGTAGTTTAAATATATATAAAAACTGATAAAAAATGATTCGGCAACGTCTTCTCTAGCTGGAATCAAATCTTTGAAGAGTGACTTTTGCATGAGATCAGGTATGTACAGAAATACAAATAGAAACAGTTTACTAATGTTAATGATAATCATCATACATATATAACTTATTATCATCTTTTATGTGTTAATACTTTTCAGAACAAACGTGCATGATTCAAAATAAAAAAAGAACAAATAAAAAAGGCAGATCATCAATCAATAAATAAATAAACAATAATAAATCATCACACCAGTGATGCTATACATAATAATGTTCATTTCCATTATGCACAAACGTAAAAAAAAAACAAAAAAAAACATTCTTATAGTAATGATACTGACTCAGCCAGATCCTTCCAAGACCTCCAGCTGTGTTCCCACCCATGAGGGGTCAAAAGTTCAGAAAGATAACAACAGCTTAAATCAATTCTAACAAGAAGATACAAGAGAAAGTTAAACATACATACCAGAGCTGTTCTAAATCTTAAAGAGGGCATTGCAAACATAACATTGGTAAGCTATATTGAGTCCAATTTTTTCAGCTTAAGAAAACTGTGTGTGCTTAGCGTAACGTTGGCAGGAGATGTCATCCCGTCTGAGGGACTGTAAGTGCTCCAAGTAATGAACCTTGTGGTACACCACGTCATTAAGGACTGTGACATGATGAAATAAAATAAAATAACCAGTCCAGTGCATTGAAAAAATGCTAAAACTCACATGAACCACATAACATAGAAGAAAAGCAGTAGTAAACAGCAATAAATTCAAATTCAATTTAAACCTATGAGCCAGAGTTGGGATCACCTCAATTCATCACTTGCAATTAAGGCTACACACATGGGTTTGTGGACAGAATGTTTTTTTTGTCTCAGGCTGGAAGGCCATTGTTGTCTGTGCTGTATTTGACTGGTTTAGTTATCTGCATTTTAAAAAGTAAATCTGCACTAATAATGAAGAAAATGTCCCCATGGTCACCTAATTGGGATAAATATTGCAACTATTCTGCACACGCAACAGCAAAACTCTCATTCAGTGATTTGAATTCAACTTCCTCCACACATCAAGGGATGGTAAGCATGTGGAGATTTTTCTGAGCATTTTAAGTTCTTCTCGTCCATGTTGGCTATTAGTTTAATAAAACATTTAAAAATACATTTAAGTAAGTAAATGTTGGTTGGCCAGTATAGATGAGAAGTCATTGAAGTCCTCAGAAGAGTGGAAATTTGAACATCTACAGTTCCATTACAGTTGAGCAAACTCCATCTACTGTGTGTTAATGTATGTGTGAAAGCTTTAGAACAGCCCTAGTGGTGAGTGTCAGCAGTAAACATTATTGAACTTCCTTTTATTTTATTTATTTACTGCTTATTCAGCTGTGCAACAGGGGTCTGAAACAATTTATTGTGTCATTAAAAGATGATTGTGTCAACGGGGTAAAGAAGTGGGTACCTCCCATCAACTATGTTGGATTGCACCCCGGAATATAATTTTTCAGGTTCACAAATAAACAGTCCATCCATTAATTTTCTATTGCTTTGTCTATAACCTTTCAACCTCAAGGAGATGCATACAAGCAAGTTTTGAGCAGCAAACGTGTATTATGTATTGCTGGAAAAATAACCTGTATTAACACAATACACAAACAAGCATGTTATCGTTAACTCAAAACAGTTAATTCTAATTGACTTTGGACTCCTGCAGGCCAGGAGAATGATAGCTTTGTCTTGGAGAAAAATGGATTTACCTTTGATACATGTATGGGTGAGGGAGATGGCATCTTGTATTGTACTGGAAAGACTTACATACATAACCAGAGGAAAAGCCGCAGAATTTGAAAAAGTGTGGAAACCTTTGTTGGAGTTTCTTGGACGTCAAGGAGAACAGTCAAATTGAAACTGCTGTGTGTTGCTGAGTGCTGTTGTTGAAATTGTTGTGTGTGTTTTTCTTTGAGGTATTTATTTATTTTGTCTTATCTTTTATTTGATTTGTTTTCTTTGTATAAAAGATATGTGAAATACATAAAATGTCATGTCTCTGTTTCTTTGATTACTGTGGAAATTCGGACTAAATATTTCATTGTATAATTTAATTATTAATATTGTTAGTCTGTCTGTATGTGTATATATGTATATATGTATATATGTTTGTATGTAAAATGCAATAAAAAATATTGTTAAAAAACAAAAAAAAACAAGCACGTATGTGATAATGCATACAATGCAAATACAATAACATATATTATTAAACCAATAATTTAATGTGGAGTTTCTCTGCTGTTGGTCACAGAACCTTCTCCATGCATCTAGGTGAGAGAGGCGGGTCTAAACCACTCCGGATATAACTGACAGGAATTTCGTCCAATCAGCTCTCTCTGACATCTAACCGGAACTGGAAACAGTGAAGTTCGCTGTTCCCTGTGTTGATTTCTAGAGAGAGGAGGAGGAAAAAGAAGACTTGACGTTTGGATTAACTGCTTTTCTCACAGTTATTGTGCCTGTTTTCACTCCTTAACTCTAAAGTCAAAGGTAAACGATTCTTAGCGTTGATTCTCACACTAATAACCTGTAAAATGAGCGATGTCAAAGAGGAAATAACGGATATTAATACACCCTCCCTCCGTAAAGTTAGCCTCTCTTAGCTGCTAGTGCTAACGTCAACAAACTCATGTTTCTCACAAATATATGAGTCCAGTACTGAGACATATCATCAATAAATGTGTTGTTAGGTGGTGTGAGCGTCGCTGCTTGGTGTCAGATCACATAGACGGTAGTTTTTATCTCCTGACAGCTGCTGAGTCATTAGCTAGCTGAGTTAACCGGCTAGCTAACTATTGTTGAAGCTGTCAGTCAAATCACTACCTGGAGTAAGTTTCAGTCAAAAGTGTCCCTCATGTACCTTTCATGACTGTTTTATGTGGTCATATGGATAAATTAGATACAGTAAATGTAGGTATTTGCTATGATGTGGTTGAAGAATCGATTAGCTGAAGTTAATTGCTTATAAATTGGAACCAAATCACCAATCTTCAGGTCATTTTTGGTTTAATTTCCTCACTTATTTCAAGATTCAAGATGTGTATAATAAGTTATATTACAATTATAAAAGGAAATACTTTGCACAAGGGCATATTAAGAACATATACATATCAGGAAGTATGAATGAATATATATATATAAGAAATACTTTGTACAAAGGGCATATTAAGAACATATACATTAGCTAACTATTGTTGCAACCAAACTGAAGCTGTCAGTCCAAGCACTACCTGGACAGTTTCAGTCAAAAGTGTCCCTTTCATGACTGTTTTATGTGGTCATATAGATACATTAGAAACAGTAAATGTAGGTATTTGTTCTGATGTGGTTGAAGAGTCGATTAGCTGAAGTTAATTGCTTTTAAATTGGAGCCACATCTCCAGTCTTCAGGTCATTTTTGGTTTAATTTCCTCACTTGTTTCAAGATTCAAGATGTTTATTGTCACACAATCGTGTGAAATGCTTTTTGCCGGGAAGCTCCATTAAAATAATAAGTTATATTATAAAAGGAAATACTGTACAAGGGCATATTAAGAACACATACAGGCATATTAAGCACATATACATTAAGAACAGATACAGTATATACAGTATAATGTTTATACAGTATAATATATATATTTTTGTGTGAGAAGGTGTGGTATGAATTATCTATATAAAAGTCTGATGGCCTGGGGGAAAAACTGTGCCTCAGTCTGCTGGTGAGAGTCCTGGGGGTCCTGTATCTTCTACCAGAGGGCAGGAGGGAGAACAGGCTGTTGTGGGGGTGTGTGTTGTGCAGTGTTCAGTGTTTGCTCCTCTACTATGACGTATTAGATAACCACTTTCCCTTTCACTTTCTCTTTCAGAAATTCGTGGCAACCCTCTGAATCAGTCAATGGGAAAAAAGATCTAACAATGTTTAGCTTTGAGGGAGAATTCAAGACAAGACCCAAGGTGTCACTTGGAGGAGCCAGTAAAAAGGTAAAGTGTCATTTGACTTCTTTTGCAAGGAACATGGAGTTGAAATCCATAACAAAAGCAGTGACAACATGTCAGCTGTTCTTAACAGGCAAATTTCTCACATATGTCTGCTTAGCAATAATAATAATAACAAAGCATACTATTGTTTGAAGTGTTTTCAGGTTCCCTTTTGTTGTTTTTCAGGAGGAGAAAGCCTCTCTGCTGCACCGCACTCAAGAAGAAAGAAGAAAAAGAGAGGTAAGTTTGTGCTTTGTTGACAAGCAAGCTGCTCATAACAGTTAATGCTTGTGTTTGTTTTGGTAAATGGTAAATGGACTTGCATTTATATAGCGCTTTTATAGTCTTCCGACCACTCAAAGCGCTTTACACCACATGTCAGCATTCACCCGTTCACACACACACATTCATACACTGATGGCAAAGGCTGCTGTAAAAGGTGCCAACCTGCCCATTAGGATCTACTCATTCACACACTGGTGGCACAGCATTCGGGAGCAATTCTGGATTTTTGGAGCAGTTTTGTGTGTTTATTTAAAGGATCCATTGATATAGTTTGTTTCTACACAAAGAATTCAGTTTTACAATACTACTTTACACTATCAATTTAAGTTTCAATGCTTGGTTTCATGGTCAAACATCTAATGTGTGTTCTTTAATGACTTAGGATGAAAGAAAACGACTCAAGAATGCCATTATCATTCAGTCCTACATACGTGGCTACCAGGACTTGAAACGACAGGTAAGTCTGCAAGCACTATACAGCCCTGTTTGTGAGGCTTCATATGTTACCTTCAGAATCCAATTTTCAGTTCTGCATCAGAACCATTAGCTGTATTATTAACCTGTTGTGGAGTCAAACAACAACTTTTGAAATAGAGTAAATGTTGGAACAAGGAAAACCCCAATCTGTACGCATTTGTTAGTGTAAGTACCTAACATAAGGGAGTTCCCTGATAAACACTGGTTAGTCCTGATTTGACGTAACATCTGTGAGATGTGACCCACTTGATAACTTCCTATGACATTGAGCGTCAGCACTCACACATGAAACCCTGTAACATGCAGGTGGCTTATGAATGGTGCTTCCTGCCTCGTGGTCGTGCAGAAGCTGTTTTTGGTGTATTTTTGGTGACTTAGCTTGCGGTGGAGTCAGTGGTTTAGTGTGTCTTGCTTGAGAAATCTGAATCGGACCTCTGTTTGAATGCACATCTGTGATTTTGCCACAGGGTGCTCAAACATGAAATCAGGAAGTCTGATTATAAACAAATACTTGCTGTGTGGTTGTTGTTTTTTCAGTTTTGCTGCTAAGAATACAGTTTGCTCGACAGTAAGGGTTTGCCGAATGTGTGGGACTAGTTGATATGTCTGTCAGTGGTAAAAAAAAAGATTCCTATTGTTTTTCACTTGGTGGTAATACAATTATTTTGTGCTTCTCCCTGTTGTGCTTGGTCATATTAGAGAATACGTTGTTGTAAAGAGTGGATACGTTGAAAAGTGGGATATGTCGGCAAACCAAGTTAAAGGGATAGTTCTGATTTTTTGAAGTGGGGTTGTGTGAGGTACTTATCCATAGTCAGTGTATTACCTACAGTAAATGATGGTCAGTACGCCTCAAGCTTGGTGAAACAGACAGGAGTTACTGCATGGGAGCAAAGCAATGTACTGCTTTAAGTGTACCTTATATTTTGAATATCGTCACCGCTTTACCTTGTCGTCAGACGGCCCTTTACGACGGGCAGCTGACGCCATTATCTATGCTCTCTTCAGAGCCACCAGACTCCATTGACAAAAACAGTAATCTTACCAAAGCAGACACGTGACAACATGTCTGAATGACCGGTTACTGTCTTGCTTTGATGGATAGAAATTGGAGCCAGACTTTGTCATGTTTCATATTCCATAATCACAGCCAGAGATGATCCTTTTTTCTGCTTATTCACAAAACATTTTGGTGTGTGATATCTTTTAAGACATGATACTTTTTTTCTTACCTGTTGAAAAATTGAAAATATGAACTCTGGCCTACTAGCTCAACCAGGGAAGTTGTTTACACACAGTTAACTTTACTGTCAATTTGTAGTGTTTATGATATTATTCAAACAAGTCTGTGCAAACAAAGCATTTGCAATATGTGTCCTTTGAACTATTTCTTCCAGTATGCCATCCAGAGGACCAGGTTTGACGAGTGCGTCAGCCAGACGCATGGAGCCGGAGCTCAGCATGTCTTGGACGGTCCCAGTCTCTGCCTCTTATCGAGACAACTCATATTTTTCTACAGACAGAGTGTGGATGCACATAGATTGGTGAGAATTTGATATATCTTTGATTCTTGATTGTTTCACAGATGCTGTTACAGCCAGAGGTGTAATGTACATCTTAAAAAACTGTTTCCGTTTTTGTGTGTTCATAAAGATATGGCTGTGCCAGAACCTGGTGAAACACAACAGTCAGTTTGTGAAGCTGTTGGTGGGCCCACAGAGACAGACATGTATGTTTCAGATTAAGAGGATCTTAGGCTTCTGCTGCAGGTACAGTACTTTAAAAAAAAAAAAAAGAATAATGGATTCATATTTTTAGCTGCTGGATGCATAAACACGTGATACTGAAGAAAGCTGCAGTTGTTACGTCTCACTTGTCCCTCTTTTTGTCTCCCCAGACTCCTACAGAACTGCAGGGACGACAGTTTAAATGTGACGGTTCCCATGCGGATGCTAGAAATCTTTTCTTCAGAGAAAGCCTATCTTCCTGTTATTCCAGATGCTAACTATGTAGCTTCATTACTCGAGCAGATTTTGCACTATATGGTACAGACAGGTAAGTCAAATAAAATCAGCGTTGACGTTATTGTCTTTGCCATTATTGATGATATGCATCATTTATTGTTGTTGTGTCTGCTGTCAGTTTTGTGGAGGATTCAAAAACTCAGTGACCTAATTGCAACGTGCACTGTAGCACAGACACAAATACACCTTTTAAGGCCTAATTGTCAAACATTGAGGCTTCTATAGAGAGGCTTCTACAGAATGTGTGTCAATATCAATTGGTCTGAAGTGTGTTTGACTACTTTTATCTGCACACGGGCAGTTCCTGCTCCGACTGCCACCTGAGTATATACAGTGCCGTGCACAGGTCAATGACTCATTTCAAGAGGACTGTTTTGAAATTATTCATACTCGTCAACACAAAGCGTCTTGTTTAATTTTCGGCACTATGTCAACCGCAGTCAGACGTCTTGAAGCCTAATTAACCACGCAAACTGGCCAGCCCTACTTATAAAGATAACATGTAAATAATGGTGCCGCTTATCACTGCTTTTAGTTTCTCATTATGTATAAGACTTTATCTGATGCTGTTTTTAAATTACATTTGCTGTAACAGAGAAAAGCTCAAATGGCTGACTGTTGACTTCCTTTAATTCTTACTCTAATCCTACACTCGTTTCTGCAAACAGAAACATTTACTGCTTCTTATGTTAATGTGTGTAATTATATAAGTAGATGTTTCATAAGATGGACATACTTTTTTTTTTTTAACTTATTTTTTATTGCAGTTTCAGCAACTTATACAATCATAGCATTCAATACCACTGTATTTTCATTTTTATAGCTGTCTCATAGTTTAAAAAAAAAAATCATACAGCTTACAAGGGGGAGAGAGAAAACACACAAGAAAAGAAAGAAAAAAAAACAACTTAATATTAAAATATAATTTCAATTGGATTCAGAGAGAAAGGGAGGACACAGACCTAGACAATCCAAATAATTAAAATAAAATAAAGTAAAATGAGTAAATAAATTAATTTAAATAATGATAAAAGTGGCAAGGGGCTGGAGGTACGGGAGGGGGAGTGTGTTGTATGGGTGTGTATGGACATACTTTTTGAATCTTAATTTGTTTTCTCTTCAGGATACTACCGGTCGCTGTATATTCTTGTGAATCACAGGCTCCCCTCTAGTCTGGAGTACAGTGACGCTCCCTCTATCCCCATGGCAAGCACACTGTTGGAGCACATCCTCAAACCTCTGCACTTTACCTACTCCTCCTGCACAACAGGCGCAAGGTACAGCACCAGACTGCAGTAACTATTAGATCAATGGGTGTTTACAGTATAAAAGATTTAATGCCAAAATGTACAAGTTTAATTTGAACTGCCAGAATAATTATGTATTTTAAAAGAAATATGACAAGTTTCAAAAAGTATTCATTCATATGTCACATTTACTTATAGATTTCCACCAACAAACAAATGTTCCTGCTGTTTGGTAATTCTTTAGAGGCCATTTCAGAGGTCACTGTTGTTAAGGGTCACAGTGGCATACACAAAAACATGAAGAGCAGTTGCTCCAGAAAAATGTTTTTAAAATGTAATTAAACATGAACAGAACCAGCAGCAAAGACGTTACACATTCGGCTGAAGTGTCCATGAGCAAACAGGCTTTTGGTTAATTCCTTGTGCAGTGCTGCACTCCTGACCTTGTGTGACCTTCCTAGGTCGAAAATCAAATTTCCTCTATTGACAATTAATGGATTAGTATCACATATAGTGGAAACTGCTTACAGTGATCACGGTTACAGTGATCAAAAAGCTTGGGACAGAATCATTCCTATACAAATGCTTTAAATAGTTTGCTTATAGTAATCAAGTAGTCGGCTTACAGTGTTCATTTTAGGTCTTTTCATACATAACATATTTGAAAAACATTTTAAATCTACGTTAGACTAACATTAATTAAATTATGGTTACGTTTTTTACTTTACTCCCTTGATAATTTCCTTTCGCGGACTGTCTGCTTTCAGGCTGGATACCTGAGGCTGATGCTGCGTGCACATTGTAATCGTGACAGGAAAAAGAAAGTCATTTTCATTATCAGATCCAGCCGAAAACGGAAATGCCTCTCCCTCGGTGAGGGAATAGGCAGAAGAATTGTCAGCGAGGCAGTGAAGAGCGAAGCGGCCCTTTTTATTACTTTGTATTCATGTAATAAATATACAAATGTCAATGAGATGGTTATCTGTATGAGAAATATAGAACGACAACAAAAATTCGGTTATATAATCATCCGCTTACAGTGATCAATTCGACCTGGACAGATGTGATCACTATAAGCGGTTTCCACTCTAATGGGATGATAAGGATTTACTGATACGTTTACATTCAGCGATGTTTACAGACCTCCCAAATTGCTGCTTTTTGGGTACAGAGAAAAGACAACGGCGTGATAGCGGGAAAGGAAAGTCTTTGTCCCTTGGGAATTCTTTAAAAATCATCCATTAAAGTGATCAGACAAACTACAGCAGTTTCTTGTCCCCTCTAGTCAGCGGTGAAGCAGTAATTGCTTCAGAGACCAATTTACAACGAGCCATAAAAGGCCCCCAGACTCGCTCGCTCGCCAGAGTGCAGAATATCAGGCTGTTTGCCCTCAGTTTCAGACATTCTTAATAACAAACGACAGGCGACTCCTTTTCTTCTTTGAAGAAAAGCAAGGCGGGAGTGAGAGAAACTTGTGTACACACCGACTCTAACAGCTAATTATCTGACTCGGCCCACCAGATGTGTGTGACTGGGCCACACAAAGCAGCTCTGTTTGGAGACACAATATTGGAGCAGCAGAAAGAGCAGGGTGATGTTAGAACACCCTACCCCGCCTCGGCTCATTTATGTATGAACACACAGTATTTTGATTAAACTTGTCTAATGTCTGTTTGTGTGTCGTCTTACAGGCAGTTTGTATTTGCAGCCTTTACCGAGGAGTTCATCTCTGCACCGTTCACCGAGCAGATCTTTCACTTCTTTATCCCGGCGCTGTCGGACGTCCGTCTCTCGTTCCCATTCGAAGCCTTTCT
>CAKALG010016288.1:0-17088 GCA_916700815.1 Helicolenus hilgendorfi
CCGCAACAACGCTGTGGGTCGGGAAGGCACACATGCATTAAAAGGCACGCTTGGCCGGCCCGGCTATGTCAACAAAGCACAGAGAAGCTTTGATTACAACACACACAGAGGGAGAGTGACTTCATTTTCTGCTTAGGTAGACATCACTCCTCTATATCTTTACATAGCAAATAGTTGTTTGCTGGTATATTAATGCTCTGAATATCATAAACCTGTACCTTTAGAACCTTTTAACATTTGAAACTTGCACGGACACGAAAAACAAAAAAGAAAAAAAAAGGTTGTTGTTGCCATCCACTCGGATCTTTCCATTGACTTTTTTGTCCATCCCCACCAGCTCTATAATTATCTTCACAGTCAGTATGTATGCATTGCATTTGCTTGCTGTATTACTCAAAATAATAATTATGAACTTCGGATTGGTGATTACACTTGCCAATATTGAAGGCTAGCTGTGTGTTAAACCTGCAATAACTGATTATAGCATCACTCATCAGCTAATTTCTAACTTTGTGTTGGGCATGTAGTGTACCGGGGGATTTTGTCAGAGCTCTTTTTTGCTAACAGCTGCCTACTGCTGAAAAGAAAAGGTTGATAAGAGCAGTGAGACTGAATTAAAACAGTAAAATTTGGGGCTGGAAAACTGGTACTAAAATACTTTATAGTGCTGAGAGGAAGTGCAGAGTTTTGAGATAATTCTCTGTGAATTGGTCATCACAAGCAACCCGTTTCACAAGTAGTCATGTGATCCATTGTTGATATAAAAAATATTAATTATAGCAGCTTTAAATGTATTGTCCGAAGTCTGGTTGAGTAGGAGTCTGCTTCCATGTGTTTTAGTGATCCATACCTTCCATACCTTTCTCTTATTTTTCTTCGGTCTCTTTGCTTTCCCCCTTCATTTTTTGTCATTCTGCTTTTTTCTATATTCTACTATACTCTCACTTTAGAACTCATTGCTGTTATCATCACACCATCTCACTTTTCTTCTCTAAGACCGAAAAGTCTTTTTTCTCCCCATCTGTCACTTTATATCTCTATCTACCGTGCTCTGTCTTCCATTTCCTTGTCTGTCCACATCACACTATCTTTCTCTTGGCCTTTCTACCTCTTCCACTTTCACACGGTGAGAAAACAACAAAATCAATCTCAAGGTCCTCTCTCTCGCTCACACGTCATCTGGTCCACTTTCTGATTTTTTGTCATTCTTTTCAGTTTCAATGCAGGTGAGACGGAGAAAAAAAAAAATCCAACAAATTAGAGTTTGTATTCATGCCATCTTGAAATAAATGGGCCAAATGGGATACTGAGTGTTTGTGTGGCGAGTGTCTCGGTCACACATTGTCCCTCGGGCTATGGCATTTATCAACATATTGGCCAGTCAGATATGGTATTTGCTTCAGTGACATATTCATAGTTTACTGTTGCCATCCAGCTTTTGTGTTTGTCTCTCAGTTGAGGCTGAAATAATTAAGTTCAGCTCAGTTCAGTTGGTGCATTATTGTTATTATGACACTGCGTTCCCATATACTGCCATGGCAGTGGGTGACAGAATGAATTACACTCACTACAGAACAATGGCAATCAATTACGTACAGATTATCTACACACAGTGTCATTCTTCTTTCTGTATTGTCGCCCTTTTCCCTTCGTTTGCACGAGTAATTACATTTCACAGCTAGAGTTAGTCACTTTTCTGCTACATAAAACTTGGTATGTTGACAACCGGCATCAGGCAGCTTTGCGAGCATAGTGGCTGCTTTGACTCTACTTAGGGAATATTTTCGCAGGTGTGCTGCTGATGGCTAAATATTTCAGTTAAACTGCAGCGTTTCGCTCATGCGGAGGAAGAAGACAGGTGGACCATTTGATCATTTATATGCAAAAAAAACCCTCAACAAAACACCATAATTGCTTTGCACACTATATTTTATTCTTTTTTCTATAGACGTCTAGGGGACACAGACCAAAATGCGGAATGCTGCTGCTACATTCAAACACTGACTGGATTTTATATTATCCTCTTGAAGGGCAGTTTGGTTTGTTTACTTTAAAATTTTCGGGGGGGTTTTTTGTACTGTATTTGTAAGTAGTCAGCCTGAAGGATGAAAACTGTCCAAAAGTTGGGCCCAGAACAACATGCCACAACAGCTACTTGCCAGTCATGCATTTTGGTATAGATAATCATGGTTCCAGGAGGATAACTCTAAATGTAAGTGGGTCACCGACATCATTTTACCATCATGTCAAAATTGTTGGCATCATTGGGCAAAAATTCCATAATAACCTTTCATCATGTTGTAATTCAAGTGTTCTAAGAGTAAACTAGACTTTTGCACCTCGTCATGGCTCTGTTTTCAGTGTTCTGTGGATATTCATGGTTCCCAGAGGATACATACTTACATTTAGAAGCGACCACCTAAACTTCTCTCAAGCGTCAAAGGCCAAAATTCAATTGTATCATCCCCCCCACACCAGAAAAAAAAAAAAAAGATCTAATCAGCAGATAACTGTGACATTTATTGAGAGTGAATTTATGCCTCCCAGAAGATGATTCTGTTTTTGGACACTACATGACCTTCCTGTTATGCCACCATCAGCCCATAATGGCAATTTATCATGAAAAATATCCCCTGCAGCCTTTCTGTAGTGCCACCATCAAGTCAAACTGTCACATTGATGTATAGTACAAGATCGTGTGAACCAGTGGCCACATTTCCATCAAAGTTGCTGTGGATATTCATGGTTGTGAGAAGATGAACCCTAATAATTTCTCCTTGACCTTTTCTCGAAAAAGTCTGAAATCAAAATGTTACAGGAGGCGCCATTGCATTTAAGTCAATGCAAAGACACGTGTTTGCAAACTGATGCTAATTTGTTGTAGTTATTGTGAATTGAGTTGAAGAGACAAAAGAAAAAAAATAGACAGAAATGGAGTCAGATTGGGTAGAAGTCTGAAAATCTGAGCCTACTTCTCTCTTGATTTATTACCTCAGTAAACGTTATAAACATGAGTTTATGGTCTCAACCACTAGTTTCAAGTCTTCTTCAATACAGCATGATTTTCATTTAGTAAATTATGGTCCCATTTAGAATAAATAGACCATAACGCAGGGTATGCTTTAAAGCATGGCTAGCTTGTGATTGACAGGTCACTACCACGGCATTGTCCGTTGTGGTTGTTGGCCGTGATTTTGTCTTACGACTTTAACCCTTTCACAGTGTGTTTTAAGTTCATTAATTATAACCTTTTTGTTTGCCTGAAAACGTCTTATTCAGTCTGGTTGCGCTTAACTCCACCCTCTCGTGTCATTTGTGGTTGTAAAAAACCCACAAGGCGACGATAAAAAAACAAGATAGCGACGGCCAAAATGTCAGACTTCAAAACTGCAGTCCACGAACAAATGGGTGCCGTCAGGGTGACTTCTTATATACAGTCTTTGGTTCATAGTGGTCATTTTATGAGATTCTTACCACACGTATACATTATGTAATAGCTGATAACTGCATTATTTTATAAGATCAGGAAGCATACAGAAAACATATTGTTTAGATGTGGTTCATTAATGACCTAAAAATATATGCTGCAGATAGGAGTCTGAGGCACGGATGAGAGTCGTATCCTGCAGGCATGTTTTACCCACTTAGTCCTATCTCTGTATGTTTATCTGTAGGGTTACAGCACTTCAACTATGGTAAAAGGCGGTAAGATGTGTTTCTTGGAAATGTTGTTTGATGCATTAATTACAGGAAAAAAGGGAGAGGGACATTCAAACATTGAGAGAGCAAAAGACAGACTGGCTGAGGATGAGTAACGAAGAGAAATGGATATAGTGAGGCGGGAGAATAAAGAAAGAGACACAAAAACACACAGTGACAGATGCTACGTATTATATGTGTGTGGCTGAGCGAGATGGACACATTCACCGGCACACACAAAAGCAGAGCACAAAGCGCCTGAGATGAGACATTCATCTATCTGTCCCCTTTCTGATTGTAGCTGAGTGAGATATCGGCATCTCTCCATTTAGCTTTAGCCATGGTGGAGACCAAGATAGCATCTGCCCTTTCTAGAGGCCGGCACAAATCCATAGAGCGCCGTGACAATTATCGACAATCAATGTCCATTTACCTGCCATTCACAGTGACTGAATACTGCTGTTTGAATAAAACCAATGTCTAGCTCAGTTTTTTTGAATAATAGGGCAGGTACGTGAATATGGGAGCGTTTTTTTTTTTTCTCCAAAACAAGGGCAAATGGCAGAATTGTGAATGGATGACACCTGTGAAATAAGGTCATTTGGTCATTGTGATCGCATTCAGTCGCATTTTGTGACTGAATGGTTGAAAGGTGAAAGGTTCAATGTTCTTTGTAATAGATGTCATCTATGCATGCCGTTCAATGTATTCTTTTTATATTTTCACCTTTTCTCAACCTGCTATGTAATCTTTTTCTCTCATTCGTGATTCCGGGAGGGGGTTGTAAACGTTGTTCAATTGAATTTGATTAAAGGTCCCATATTATAAAAAAGTGAGATTTTCATGTTTTGTTTATTATAAAGCAGGCTTAAGTCCTATATAAATACTGTGAAAGTATTGAAACACTCAATCCACAGAGAAATACACACAGCCCGTATTCAGAAACTCTGCATTTGAAACAAGCTGTCAGGATTTCTGCCCATTCGTGATGATGTCACAAATATACAAATTTACAATATTTAAGAAATTTTAAAAGTAAACATTCTAAGTGTGTCCCAGTTTATTCGTAGTTGCAGTGTATGTGAATGTCATCAGCTGACAGGAAGTACACATGGACCCAAGTTGTTGCCTAGCAACGCAATTCTGTTGCAATTCCATCAAAATGCACTAAAACGGAGCGTTTCAGACAGAGGGTAAATACAGGCATATTCAGGCCAGTAAGCATGATGAGAATAAAGGTTTTTTTTTTTACATTACATTACGTAAACATGTTCTAGTAGAAACACAGAATACAAAATTGTCTTAATTCTTATGTACTGTACATCGCATTATTGAGACGTGCAAAAAGTGCCACAGACATGGAGGAACACCCTCAAAGCAATGGATGCAGGTACGCTGACTCTCACACACTCTTCACAAAAACACACAATCACAGAATAACTTATTCACACACAAACACAGCTAGACAAACATTAATATATATAAAGGACCACATGCACTAACAGACAAACACACACACACACACACACTCCTCAGTGAAAAGTGCTGCTGGCATAAACAAAACCAGAACACAAAGTACGAGGAGGAGTAATGCACAGGCATGAAAACGGGACACTGACTATGTTTGACAGAGCAGAGAATGTGTGTGTGCGTGTGTGTGTGCGTGTGAACCTGCTGTGAGTGCAATTGAGATTCTAAGGTCACAAGCCTTGTAGAAATATTTCACTTCAAACTAAAGACACCCCTCTGAGAACACACACACACACACACACACACACACGTAACCGTAGATGCCTCAGAAGTTTCAGTTTTAGTTTACTAAGCCAGCAGACCCTCCGCAAATAGGACACAGAAAAGAGGAAGATGTATTGAGAGGAAATAGCAGAGGAGCAGAAAAGTGGAATGGAAAATGAGTGAGAAGAGTGGGAAATGGGAAGGAGGACGTGAAAGAAGAGGAAGCAACTGAAGAGGACGGCGAAGAAACAGAGAGCAAGTGACTGTGAATAAAAGCTGCATCATCCTCCCCATGAGATACAGTGAGCATTTCACAAATGGCAATGTGCACCATATGATATGACTAAAGTCAATGCTGACCCACACAGATTGTTCCAACATTGTATAGTGTGGTATGAACAAAAATCAAAAGAAAGTGCTCTGCTAAAACCGATGCCAGCGTGACATTTAGAAACATATTTAGTTTAATGGCACAAAATGAGGCAGGTAGCTGCTATGGATCACAACACACGTCTCTGCTTTAATTTGGGCTTTTGTCTCATCATCCATCAAGTATTTTCTGGGAAAATACAATCTACACAATGAACAAGTCAAATCGTTAAAAAAAAAAAAAAAAGGAAATTAATACTCAGTATATTTTTGGCATCATTGGGCAAAAAATTCCATAATAACCTTTCAGCATATTGTAATTCAAGTGTTTTGAAAGAAAACTAGACTTCTGCACCTCCTCATGGCTCTGTTTTCAGACTTTAAAATACTTTGGACAATGACAACAACATGGCTGCTGGGCCACAAACTTTTTTTTTTCCAGCTACTGTAAACCGTGCACTACAAGATGTTTCTGAAAACATTTGAGGCGAGAAATAGATATTACAGTAACAGAATATTGATTCATATTTGATCAGCGCTGCCTAGTTTGACCGTTTGGTCGGAGTTCGTGAGTGATTGACAGCTGCTCCGAGACGGCAAGGCTCCAGCTTGGCTCTGATTGGTCGTTGTCCTCCGGTCTGTGAAATCTTGCAGATGTCAAAGTCAACTCTCTGACAAGGAAATTAATGAAAAATGGGGAACACGTAGAATGTATATAAAAAGTTGACAGTCACCGTGACGTCACCCATTGACATGTGGATTCCTGTTTTGAAGCCTCAAGTTTGGTCCTTTGGCCATCGCCATCTTGGTACAACCAAACGCTGAATGAGACCTTTTTAGGTCTTTAAACCAAAAAGGTTGTTATTATCTTTCATGTACTGAGAACACACTATGAGAGGGTTAAAGTTGAAAGACGAAAACACGGGCAACTCCCAGAACGGACAACGCCGTGGTAGTGACCTGTCAATCACACCGCAGCCACGCCCTAAAGCAGCAAAACCCTTTTAGGCAAAAAAACGGTCTGGAGCCGCAAAACATTTGAGCATTGTGATGAAGGTAACACAGTTTATAGTCTAAGTATATAGAATATAAGTGTAATGCAGTGAGGGCCAAAGAGCAAATGTACTACGGAGTATTAGGGCCACATTGAGGGAAAAAAATCTGAGAATAAAGTCATAACTTTACGAGAAAAAAAATCATAATATTACGAGAATAAAGTCATAACTTTACGAGAAAAAAAGAACATGACACATAAAATTACTTACTTATAATATTATGACTTTATTCTCATACTATTTCAACTTTTTTCTCATAAACCTATGACTTTATTCTTGAAATCTCAGATTTATTTTTTTTCCCTCAATGTGGCCCTAATACGCCGTCATACCGTCGTACCGTCGTACTGTAGACCTACAACAATGATAAATAAAAATGAAAATATAATCAAAAAATAGTTATTGATTTTCATTTTTAAGAGGAGAGGAGCTAAAGAGTTGCTGACCCCTGCCCTAAAGCATCCCATGCTTTATGGTCTATTTGACTCTAAATGGGACCATAATTTACTAAATGAACATCATGCTGTATTGAAGAAGACTTTAAACTAGTGATTGAGACCATAAACTCATGTTTACAATGTTTACTGAGGTAATAAATCAAGTGAGAAGCAGGCTCATTTTTCTAGAGACTTCTAGACAATCCAACTTCTTGTTTTTGCAACCAGAGGAGTCGCCCCCTGCTGGATATTAGAAAGAATGCAAGTCTAAGACACTTCAATATCCACGTCACTTTCCAGAGACCAGAGTCACCCACTCGGTAAACATAAATAAAGAGCGAAGGGGAGATGTGTGACACAGTAGGGAGTCGTGGTAAAAACACAAAAGAGACAACACTTTATTTAGCTGTCCTGCCAGAACAAGTGCCAGTATCCAAGGACCTTTCTCCTATTCTTCATCTACAACACCCTGTCATCACTAAAAGAGGAATTAAATCAAGGAGATTGTAGCATTTACCTCGATTTACCCACTCAGTGTTTCTCATGAGATGAGTGGGTGTGACTGTGATAGATTAGAGCAACTTGAAGCTCTTGGTAGTACTGCAGTCTCAATAGATTAGCAAACAAAAAGTTGGCTTTATTTTCCTCTTTACACCACCATGGGGTAGATTGGAGATGACAGCAGCGTGTTGCAGAACTGATTAGACCGACTTCTCTGTGCTTTCTCGAGGCTGATTGACACATGATGCTGCAAAAATGCAAATTAGTCGACAAATCTGGTGATTTGTTTGTACTTGAACTAAAAGGTAGAGCATACTTCCAGATGCCTCAAGCACAAGAAAAAAATGTTCAAATCTCTACATAAGGTATCTGAATTAAGTGCTGAAATTCGGAAAAGTTTTACATGTTTTTATTGTGCAGTATTGTGGTACAACCGTCGTTCGTTGATTTGGGACAATCTGGGAGGCGGGCCGGGGTTAGTCCATCTTTGAAGTGTCAGTTACAGGCATAATTTCAGTGGCCATTCAACTGGTAAGTGACACTTCAAAGAGCCACAAGAGGGAGAGAAAATGAAATTTGCCGTTCCACACGGCTCACGGGTATCCGCAGCATGTAGCATCACGCATCATTTCAACATTTCATTTGACATTGATTCAGTTGGTTGAAATCCTACATGTGGCTTGGGACCTTGAATGAGTCACTCACAGGCTTGAACATAACTGACGGTCCTCACATGATATCATTTTTTTCCCCTGCATTTGCTGTAGGTCTCGGCATAAGAAAAGACCTCAGAGCAGTGCCCTTTTGACCCTCAAGATCAAAATGTAATATTCTCTCCCTACACACTCCCTGGCACTCTCTCTCTCTCGAAATGATCTATTGGTCCCAGCCCAAGATAGTAGACATTCAGGCAGTCACCATGGCCCATTGACCTTGCCTCAAAGCCACCAATATCAGCATTCAAGGCTGACATATACACACAGGTGGAGAAGACCCACTCACAATCATACATACAGGCATATACCCCAATAAGTAAGGTTGGGATTTGATACCACTTTATCAAATCTGAATCTTCTTCAAATCCTTTATCAATACCTATAACAAAGATTTAATACAGCTCTGTGATCAGCTTTTGCTGGCTGAGTAAGTAGAAAAAACACACTTAAAAAAATGTGTTTTGCATGTACGTACCATTGCGTCAGAGCATTTATGAAAAGTGAATAATGCCCTTTATACAAGGTCATTATAAAAGTGACAATTGACATAGGCCTATTGCTAAACATGAAACAACTTACACGACTAAGAAAACTAAATTCGCACAACCATAAAAAAAAAGCAACTACCCCACATATAATATATATTTACCGGAAGTTAGGTTCAGGCAACACAACCACTTGGGTAGGGTTAGGAAATGGACGTGGTTGACGTTAACTTCACTGACTAGTGACTCACGGGTCTGACAATACCAGTGATTAATGCGACTAACGACTGACGTGACAAAATAAGTCAACGTTACTTTTAGTTTGACTCCACTGAATCCGAATGACTTTGGCGATCCTTGCTATCAGGAGATTGACAATTTAGACTTTTAGTGAAATATGTTTAAAACAAATGGATGGATTGGCTCAATATTTTTGTTCAGGACCCCCATGACTTTTCCTCTGGTGGCACTATCAAGTTGACATTTTTGTCTTAAAGTGAACTGTCTTGACGAGTATTGGATGGTATGCCAGGAAATTTGTATCCACATAAATGTGCCCCTTCAGGATGAATTTTAATCACTTTGATAATTGTTTGACTTTTCGTCCAGCACCAATTCTTTTCATTTTTTTTAAATTTTGAACCTCTATACAATCATCAATGTGTTGGACACGCCAAACACTGAAAACAAGGTTATAGTCATGGTCATGCACACTGGTCAAATTCCTCTACATACCCCATAATTCCCTCCTCAACTCCCTCCTTCTCTCTTTCTTTTCTGTCACTCACTCAGCCTCCAGCTACTGGATTGTTCTGCCATCATGCCATCATCTCTTCTTTTATTCTATCTCATTCTCCTTCTCTGACTTGTGCTCTCTCTCCACAGTGGTGGGTAATTAAAGTGGTCAGGGCCATTCCATTACCCGAGGGGTGGGAGACATATTCAAAGGCTGGCGAGATCAAAATGAAAACCAATTAGCGCTGGGGTTCTGTCCTTTTATAATGCAGGGAGAGCCAGCCAGCTTATTGGCTGGCCTCTGTCTTTTTTCTCGATGCAGAGAGCACTCGCTATAGCAGGCTCAGGTTAGATCGAGGTGAAAGTAAAAAAAGGTGGAAATGCACATGGGAACGAAGGAGCTGCCAGTATCGGGTTTAGACGAAGAGGTGCTTGTTGGGGCGTAAGTATATGGAAAGGACACACATGAAGTGCTAATCTGAGAGCAGGATAATTGTTAAGTCAGACTGACGTCAGAGGGTCGTGTGACCTTGGCCATGTGAATGAGAAGAAGAAGAATGGAGAGGATGATGTAAAGGGAGGAGGAGTTACTGTATGTGGATGGGAATGGTGAAGACTTTAAGATAATTCATTAATGTCTTCAACTGGCCAACTGGTCTCACTTTTAAGAATATTTTACTACTTTTAAGATTAATGTCATCCAAAGACACAATGATTGCTCCTCAGTCATCATTTTAGCTGCCCTGGGTGTGAGCCAGTGGTCTTCCTGGTCAATATCAACTCATACTGTCTTCTTAACAAAATTAGACTGAGATTAACATTTTTCCAAACACTCTAGAAGTGTTCCCTCACATTGAGAGCTTCTTCAGTCTTTCCATTCTCTTTTCCTTTGCCTGAATAAACGTTAGCTCCACTGTCAGAGATCACTGAAATTATGCCAACTGCCTGTCCATTAGAGACCTTGGATGTGAGCCATCTTGCTTAATGTCTACTTGATTAAAGGAATACCCTGACTTTTTGGCAAACAAGCTCTTTTTATCAAATTATCATTGTGCGATGATATGATTGGTTCAACCTTTGTGTCATTAGTATTAAGTACTGATGTGTCACTAAGATGATGCAAAGCTACAAATATTTTCAAAACAAAATCTGTCTTGATGGTAATATTGTGTGTTATATGAAAAATGCACTGCTCAGACACTACATTAATTATGGCCACACAAATACTATTCTATTATTAACTTGCAGGTGTCCATTAAAATATAAAAGAAAGTGTAAAAGAATACGCCTAAAACCAATATCTTGTCTGAATAATTGAACAGGGTATATTAAACTGTGAAAACAATATATTGTACTTGATGTCACGAAACTATATATGAATAACTGTCACTGAAACAGACCTAACCATGAATTCAACTGTTAGAGAGAAATGGATTATTATTCAACACAGTGTAACTTTTTTTGCTTTGGAAAGTGGCCATGACATTGTGGCTTATATACTCTGAGGTGTAATAGACTTGTCGGAGAAAAGCTCACTATTTAACACTATATATATCTTGTTTGTTTAAACTGTTCCAAAACTTAAAGGTCCCATATTGTATAACGTGAGATTATCATGTATTTTGTATTATAAAGCAGGTTTAAGTGCTGTATAAATTATAATAATTATAACAAACTATAAAAACGCTCAATATATGGAGTAATATACACAGCCCATATTCAGAAATTGTATGTTTGAAACAAGCCGGATTTCTGTCCATTTGTGATGTCAGAAATATAAAATATATAGATCACTACACGGTTTTAAACATAAACATTCTAAATGTGTCCCAGTTTATTTCCTTTTGCAGTGTATGTAAATAACATCAGCTGACAGGAAGTGAACATGGACCCAAACTGTTGCCTAGCAACGGAATTCTGTTGCAATTCCATTGAAATTCACTAAAATGGAGCGTTTCAGACAGAGGGTGAGTACAGGTATATTCAGGCAGACAGGATGAGGAAAATAATGTTTTTTTTTTAACATTACAGCATGTAAACATGTTCTAATAGAAACACAAAATACAAGTATGAACCTGAAAATGAGCACGATATGGGACCTTTAAGTATAAAAATGACAAAAAAAAGTTTTAAGCTGGAATAATGCTTCTGCAGAGTGCATGTGTGCGTGCACGGACGTTGCTCAGACTTGTATGTAGTATGTGTAAGTTTGTTTGGGTTTACTTTGAACCTGCCTCTTAACTGGAGTTCAATCAACCAATCAACTTGTTTGCCCGGCAGGTTTGCCAAAGATATTTATGTATATCTTGACAGAAGAATATTTACAGCATTACAGGGGGTTCATTCTTGGTTGGGACCAAAAACTTCTTAAAATCTCCGCTGGTTGTTGGGCAAGTACGGAGAAATGGTTAAAAAACAATTGAACCTTTTACCAAGCTTTATGTGCTGGATTCTTTTTGGCTGGGCACATGGTGCCAAACAAGCAGCAGACTCCAGGATGTTACCCTCCGAATCCAACATTTTTAAATTCTACACATTGAACCTTTGGAAATAATAGAGTTAACAGGAAACTCAACATTTTCAGTTATGCTGCTGTTTGCGGCCTTCACAGAGCAGTAACTTCTAGCTGTTCCAAGAAGTTAATTTATCTTTTAAGTGGATCCTTTTCATTGGCATTTTCATTTGTGTTTCGAATTTTCTTTTGTCTCTCTCCAAAGATTTTTTTTTACTATTGTTATAATGGATAATGGTTCATTTCAATGACATTTTAAGGTAACCCAAAACTAATTACATAAACTGTCTTTACTTTATGTTAATAGAGTCAAATCAAAGCAATTCTCTGCAGTTCTTTTCTCTTCTCATAAAGATAATGACAATTAGACAAACAGCCAAATGCACATGAGATGCAATTACAGAGAATGTTGTGATCACATAACAGGGAAAGTGATCAAAGGATTTATCTACTATAATGTTTATCTGTTCCCTGAGATACCGGCATGGAACATGGTATTTTTGTTTGCATAAAGAAGGCTTTACATGTTTCTGGGTACTGCTGGATATATGAGACATTTAGGATAGAGCTTCGTGGGAATTTCTGCTGTTCTATATTTCGTTTAGCTCTGTAGTTTGACCCAATCAGGTTTAGTTGATGGAAATAAGCCTTTTTTTCCTGCAAGTCTTCAATTACTGTCTCCTCTGTCCCCACAGGCTTCATACAAATCAATAGTTTGGACGTTTACACACTTAGCTTCGGTAGTGTGACTTGAGATCCAAAGCAAAGACAGATTCTGGCTAAATCCATCCAAATAAGTAATGGGACTTTTAGGGTCAGTAGTTTGACCCTTCAGGTCATTGTGATGGAGATGGGTCATATAATCTAGTCCCTGACTTCATCTCCACTCTGTCCTTCAGGCAATGTACAGATCAATCTTGTGTATGGTGGATGGGAGGAGTAGGGCATATGTGACTTGACTGCTACAGTTTTATTTTATTATTAGAATAAGTGTAGATTTTTTCAAATTTTTCCCATTTTTCCAAAATTGTGGGAAAACAGAATAATAAGCACAAGTTAGCAGATAGCATGAGCAGCAGAATACACCAAAATATGACTGCTTTGCTCAGTTAACCTCTAGAGAGGTCAGAGAAGGTAAAAGTTTTAAGCAAGTACTTCTCAATCTAAAACTAGAGACTAAGCTGCTGATTGAATAGCCCTCTCAACCCCAATCAGCTTCACCAAAAAGACCTATGAAACAAAACCGGACTGGACTGACAAGATTTCTGTCATCTCCGTCCACTCTCTTCATCCATATTATTTGGTTTGACCCTAAAAGTCATTTGCTTTTGACACAGCATTCATTCACAGTTATGTCTAAATTGGCTCAGATGTGACAACCTGCTCAAGCATAAGGGCGTTTTGAATTTTTTGTAGAAAAACGATCGACTTGGAAGTGAAGAAGCTGATTGAATTGAAAAGCAAATTAAACTGGGTCCTCGGTTATTATGGATATTGAGTCATCAGTCTTCTTGTGTCTTTTCTGTCCCCCAGGCGTCCTGCAAATCAATCTACGGCTGAAGTGGTCAGTGGTCAGTATTGCTTTCGGCTGGAATGGGGATTGGTAAATGGGACCAAACATAATCCGTAATGGATTGAATCTGAAAACAAGCTAGAGGTCATGATGAGAAAGGTGGGGGCATTCATTCATTCAGTGGCTGTCTTCGGAATTACTGTCCTTGTGCCCCTCTAGCTGACTGATGCAGCGAAGGCAACAAAAGCTGATGACCCATCTGCCTGTGAATGAGGACGCACAAAAGGGTTATAGACCAATGTATTACTTTCAGGAGCGGTGCAGAGTCTGGTGGCCAAAGTGGTTCCAGCAGCGGTGTTTTTGCCCTTTTGTAGTCTGCTTGTAGTTGCCATTCAGTACTGTTGATACTGAATGAGTTGAGGGACAACTTCTTCCTAAAACAGATGTTGTTCTTTCATTGTGTGTGATCGAACACTATGAACTGTAGGCCTACTGTTCTTAATCAGCTGTTTGCCTGGAACTGAGATTACACCGTATGATCATAAGTACATAAATGGTTCTGATTAGTTAGTTAATTAGCTCTCAGACAAAGAGGTAATATTTAGGGCCCGAGCACCGACAACATCGGCCAGCGAAGGCCCTATTGAAACTGTAGGAATTCTTTTTCTTTTTCTTTTTCTTTTTCTTTTTCTTTTTCTTTTTCTTTTTCTTTTTCTTTTTCTTTTTCAGGCAAATGAATTGCCTTTTTGAGGGCCTTAGAGGGCCAAAAAATTTGGCACACTTATCAGACGCGATGAAAAATGTTATATTTTAAGGGTCTTGGGCTTAGGTGTTGCAAAATGGCTCGCTAGCGCCCCCTAGAAAGTTGGAGAAATTGAGCCCCTACGTCTGGTTTCACCTACATGTATGAAATTTGGCAGAGAGATGTAACATGTGGAGACGCACAAAAAAACCTCTTGAAGGTATGCCCAAAACTGAACAGGAAGTCAGCCATTTTGAATTTAATGTGCCATTTTTAGTTATTGTTATTATATTGATGATTAGACATGAATCTATTAACATCAGCAGATTTTCTTTTTCTAATTAATTATTGTATTATTTATTTTATTTTACGTTTTTTCATGGTTGATTATATATATATTAATTTATAAGCCCTAAAAATGTTTAGTTAGCCCAGTTTAACTTACAGGAATTTTTGTGTAAGATATTTTGCTGCCATGGAAGAAATACATTCCTGATAAGTGAAAATGAGTTAAGTTGCCTTCCAATGTCTTTAAAGTAAAAAAACAGACCGGGAACTGAATTATTAGACAAAAGGCTAAGAATTGTCTCTGTCACTTGAAGTCATGGTAACAAAACATTCACCCATTCTGACCACTTTTGTAATTATCTTTCCAAAATTACATGTTGGAAAAGGAGGGTTCATTCTTTTTTTTTGAATAGCTTTATACACTGCTTTCAGTGACACTATTGCTCACTATGAATCTCTGTATGAAGTTGTAGAGGGGTCAGGAGTGGCCTTCCTTTTATCTGAGCCTTTACTGGTCGTAGTTGACAACTGCCACCATAATAAAAGTATGGATGCAGTAATGTTGATGATCACTCTGCTGACCACATCGCCCAAAACACAATGATTTGTGTAGTGTGTTTGGAGTTACTTTTCTGGAGCTACTGGAGCCAGAGAATATACACTTTGAAAAAGTGCAGGAAGCCTCAGTGAAGCTGGGGAAGAACAAGGTAGAGGTAACCACGACAACTGATTCTAATAGGCTGAGAGCCACGTCGTTCAACGAAAAGTGCCCCCATAAGAGACTTCTCTTTAGGTTTTAATATCTTCTTGATGGTAAAAACAACTGTCACAACTGTCATTAAGGCGTTAGTAGCTGAATTAGCTGTTAAGAGCCTAAGCACTTGTGTGAGGAACTCGTAACTTTTAGGAAATAAGTAGGGACTTTATGAATCCTGCATTTTTGGGACACCATATACCAGCTGTTTAATGTGTTGAATTATTTTAAAGCACATCTGTACTGGCTTCACAACTTGGTGGCTATGGTGGTGGTTGCTTGCTTGCTAACACATGGAAATGGAGTTTCACTGTCTGATTTGATTTGATTAATTGTCAGTGTGCAGTAGTACAGTGTCTGATTATTTAAACACAGCTTTAAAGGCTTTTTCCATCAAGTTTTGGCCTTTTGAGATGGGACTCATGATTACTCATTATCTCACACTGATGAGGCTTTTGCTTCAATCAAAAGTTTAATTTGCATACATCAAAAGTGGTATTAAAAGTAGCACATTACAAATGACCCAAGATGTTTGAGTAGTTGCATAAATTGCATGAAACAAAAAAGTAAAAGACATGCGGAATATGTCAGGAAGAGGCTGTTTTAGGAGTACTGGAAGCATCGTGAGCTTTTTTCTCAGAATTAAAGACCTCCAAAATTACACTATTTCTGTGACCTTTACATATGGACAGGTGAAATGGCAAAATCAGTGATACACACAAACACACACACACAGTCTCTGATGCAGGCAGAGAGTGCAGTAAAATGTGCATTGCTCAGCGGTTGCTGCTGCCTTTGGCCTGCAGACATGGAGAAGGTTGAAATTCAATCAGTCACACTCTGGCAGGAACCTCAAATGTGTGTGTGTGTGTGTGTGTGTGTGTGTGTGTGTGTGTCTGATTGTGTGGCTCATGTGTGTGTGCATTTTAAAATGTGATTCTCTGCATATCCCTGAGTGAGTGTGTACCATATCCGAGCAGCTGCTTACCTGCAAATATTATTGTCTGTGTGTTCAGTCATGCATGAGGGTGAGAGACAGTGGGAGTGTGCGTGTGCAGTTTTGAGAAATGCCTTTATTTCTGTCAGTTCAGTGCATGCATGTGTGTGTGTGTGGTTTTGTGTGTGGTGTGTGATTAGCTGATGTTTCTCTTTTTGCATATTGTATACCTACTAGCTAACCACAATTTAAAGCTATGGGTTGGTTATGATGTTCAATAAAATTACTCATTACATCCTGACAGCAATCAATAAATCAAATGCTCTGACAAAAAAAAAAAAGAAGAAAAGAAAAATCTGGCATCTATGGCTGTCACAGAACTGTAAGAAGACCGTCCAGTCATCTCATTCGACCCAAATACATTGATTGGTTGGACTAAATGCCTATCTACACACCTGCCTGCATTCCTCATTGCGGGTCACTGGAGTATTCCACAAGCTGCTTGTCATGTTTGTGCTTAGACATTCATTATGACATGTGTAGCTTCATATTGATTTTTTGGGGGGAGTGGCTTTGACGGGAGGCCTGATGCGACGGACTGTCAAGCCGTG
>CAKALG010016289.1:0-13661 GCA_916700815.1 Helicolenus hilgendorfi
ATTATTTATTTTTAATTTTTTTATTTATTTGTTTTGTAGCGCCAACAGAAAAGTGTACCACCTAAAAGGGAAACTTTGCTGATTTTCAACCGGCTTGTGGGTGTTTTGTGCATATACGTCTAAACGTATATTGGGGAAAGCAGTGTGAGCATCCGAAGGTTTTTCATTTACATAATAGATTTTAAAGACTTATCTGAATACAAAAAAAAAAATTTAAATAACACAGTAGGCCCCTGAATTAGCTATTGTAGCTAAGTATATAGGGATCTACCTCCTTGGCTATTAGCCAACTAGCAAACTATCTATTCATCTGCATGAATATCAAATATTTATTACTTATAATTCATATGTAGACCTTGGCTGAAAAATACAGTAACCAATCTGTAGTCAAATTTTGTATGTATTATTTCATTAGATCATTCATTTATTTTTAGTCTTTTCAATGAAACACTAAGACACATTTGCTATTCAGGTTAACTACGAAGACGGCGCTTAACCTTGTACAACAGGCAATATCCTTGTTTGTGAGATTATCTGCCCTTCAGTTTTGCATGCCCGACTGCTTAGAACATTCCTTACTTGATTATATTAGCATGTTAGCTTATTACTGTACATATGTTTCAGTGAGGGAGGCAGGAGTGAGAGGTGTGAATCAGGTTTCTAGGGCAATGGTGTATTGAATTTATGACTGTAATCAGTGAAATTAGTCATTGAACCTGTGCATGCTCCAACAAGGAGGGGGAGGTAAGATGATGTAGAACATGAATGAAAGAGAGGGAAAGAAAATTGAGCGATAAAGGTTAAGTATATGGTGTAAATGAAATAATAATAAAAAAAAATATTTATTGAAAAAAAATGCTGTGACTCAAATTATTCCAATTGTGAATCCAAAATGGTTTGTGAAAAAAAAAATTCACTACAGTGGAGAAACAAAAAGTTGAGCTTTATTAACTTCAATATTATGAAGGATAATGATACAAATAAAAAGGAAAATTTGGATCAAAAGTGTTTTTTTTATTTTTTCTTTGTAAATTGCCTTATATTTACATTACCTTTTAATAAAACATTTTAGATAAAATGTAGTGAATAGATGTTCAGGTGTCCATGCCTGCTTGTGTAAGTATACATTTAAATGTATGAACTTACACAAGCAGCACTAGCACAAACATGAATGCATAATTTTGTGTGCGCTTTTATTTCGTTTTAAACTTCAGCCTTTTCTCCAACTCCGCAGCCCATCTGCTTCTTATAGCATCTGCTTCATTCGATCAAAATGTCAGGGGTTGTGAATAAGTGAATCATCATCCATATTGTGGCATATAGTGTTGCCAAACTGAGAGCAGTGTTAAACTGGTCTCAGAATGACCTCTCTCATATCGTGCTGTGTGTGTGTGCGTGTGTGTGTGTGTGATGGGGGCGCTGAAGCTCTGGTGAAGATTGTTCCGGTCAGTTAATTGATGCTGTGGCAGAGAACTTGTCAGAATACAGTGTCATCTGTCAGAGACAGCTAATTAGATCACACTGAAGGGCTCTTTCCTTCTCTTTTCCCCCTCCTTTCGCCCCGCTGTCCTCTCTCTCTCTCTCTCTCTCTCTCTCTTTCTCTCTTCTCTGGGTAATTTCCCCCCTGCCTGCTTTAAAGTAACACCAGCCATGAAACAGATAAGACAGCAAAAAACAATTATGAATATATTTGCATTCTGCTTTTAATTAGAACTTTTGTAATTGCGGGAACTAACCTATTTTGTAGTGACAATTTCAAAAGTTAAATCAATTTGAACAAGCATGAAAGTGGAAAGGAAAAAACAGCCGTGCCTGAATAAATAAATTAAATATAGCCACTTGAGTTTTAATTATAAAAGGCATCACCATGTGTCATTGTTTGAAATGAAGGCTGTTGAGAGATTGTTGCGATAACAAGCCAGTGCCACATTCATGTAGTTTTGCTCTCCCTTGACAGGTCTTGACAGTCTTGAAGGACCACTGTGTAATAAATGCATGTGTGGTTGGAGTGTGTATGTGTGGACGGTTGTCTGCTCGTCCTTGTTTCTTTAACAGTCCCTTGTTAGGAAGTGATGTCACATGTCATGAGGTGTGTAGGAACACTTAATGCTCTAGAGAGTCAAAGATTATAACAATAGCACTATGTCCATGGATAGAGATCACAAATATGCTGAAATACACACACATCTGTGCTCATATTAATGAAATGTCACATCAAGACAGGCATCAGAGGCACAAGAGATTGGAGTTGTACTGTACCAGGATGCCATGCATAATTCACTAACCTATCGATCGGAGGCATTTGGTTCAGCAAGCTGTTTGGCATCGCATGCCTCTTGACTATTTTCGGCATGGACAATGGTCCCAAAATAACATGCATTGATTTTTGATTGGGATAACAGGCTAACTCCAATAAACTTCCCGGAAAGGCATCTTAGTGCATTTTAGGCTAGAAAACACAGAGGGGATTCCAAAGTATCCTCTTATGAGACATGCAACTTAGAAAGGCACAAAGGATATATGGTATTATCGTACAGAACCAAGGACTACAATTCAGAAACAGATCATTGGGAGAATGTGTATTAATGCATGAGGATGTTGGTAAAGTTAGTTGCTTTGAAAGACCGTTGAAACAAATAAAACTGTCTGCACCGCATCCTGTATGTACGGTATGTTCATTCATGAGCCCAGTTTATTTGGGTGAGCTCTGCAGCCAAGTGTGACGACTAAGGAGTCTGCTGACATGACCAGTACTGCAGCCTATACTGTGCGAATGGGACCTGAGATTAAAAAAAACGAAAACACAATGCTTTAGGAAATTAAAAGATAGTTTAGTCAACTTGGACTGTTGAAGAACTGTCATTTGTTCCCATATGGATTATTACTCTTCTAATGGAGGACAGGAGTAATGGCAGTAAACCCAGGAGCTTTTTTTTGAATGTCAGGGATTGCTATATGTGGCACTGGGAAAACAGTGTTTAAGTACATTAAAGAAATGCATATTCCTAGTTATGGAATCACAGACAATAAGTGTTAAGGGGGAGAAAAGTGGCAGAGGAGGTGTAGGACAAAACAGAGCACGCTCAGCATCCACAGTGTGAGCCGCGTTCACAGGCCAAGATGGACGGAGGAAAGATGTTTATATCGAGCATATAGTCTATGACCTGCTGTTCTCTATTCATGGTCAGTTAAATGACATTCAATGGCTTTAAAAATACAAATATTGTTGAATGCACATAAATATCACCTGGTTATTCTCTGCGTTTCTTGTATAGGTCTGACCAGGCACATTTTCCTGTTATTAAACTGGTAAAGGAAAGTTCTGTGTTTGTGATTAACCTCACCCACAAAGAGGATGTGCGAAACCATCTGAATTGAAATCATTCAACATTCAGCCTCTCCATCGACCCCTTTTAAACTGTGTAAAATGTGACTTACCACACAAATTGGTGATCCTCTTTAATCTCTTATGGATTGCTTCAGCAATCCCTGCTTTAGTGTGAGGCCACTGAGGACGGGATCGGCCGGGCAATGGGAGGAGTTGCTTAGGTTACCCCTGAGAGTGACACCTGGGGGGGAGGCGCGTGGAGACATCAATATCTGGGGGTAGGGGAATGAAAGGAAGTGATTATGTTTAGTGTCTAATGGATCTTGAAGGGATTGTAATCAAAGGCTGATCCTTTTTCATCAAACTAACCCCTCTCTCAGGGGCAATTTGGAAAAGGGATGTTCTTCACACTTCCATGCAAATGAGAGATTTAATTCTTCTGGATTGTTTCTTTGGGTTTAATCATCTCGGGTTCATGTTGCTTGATGGGTGACACACATGTAAAGAAGTGGTTGGGCTTGCTTAAGTAATTTAAATGGAAGAATAGTGTGAGCATCTTATGATCTTGCTGTGATTAAAAGCCACAATGAATAGTGTGGTTTCATAACCTCTAAAGCATCTCAGCAGCACTTCAATAGGAGGAGGATGGAGTGGTAGTGACAATGTCATATGGCAACATAATTTGAAAAGCCCATTTGAAATACTAGGAGTTCAGAGGCAATGCTTTTTTAGAGTGAATGAGGGGTTACATTTATGTACCGCACCAAAGTGGTAAGAACATTTTTGTGACTTGCCAGACACCTTAATTAATAGAAAATGTAATCCAGCCTGCATTACATCTGCTTCAAAACATATTTGCTGTTGCAAATTAGTTGTATTATAAACAGAATTTTCAGGAGACAGGGTTACATTGTAAAGTACCCTGATCTGTTAGATATTTTTTTTACTGCATTAGCAAAACAAAACAGTGATTTTCAGTTTTCAGTAAAAGCATTTTATCTCATCATATATCGTTCACAATATAAAGTTACGCATACTATGATGGAAGCTTTTATCCATATCTCATATCCCTACTTCAGCATCATCTGAAGCAATGCTACTAACTGACGACGGTTGGACTGCTGAACATCTGTCAGGTTTTTAACTGCTCGGCAGCATCTTTAGTTGCCTTGGACTTTGCACAGACAGTTTGATTTACTGTCCAAAGAGTTTGGGTGCACATTTTCCTGTTAATATGTTTTTTTTCTTCTTTTTTTTTTATTGATAGTGATGTCCTCCAGTTGTGTAGTGGGATTTATATAAGGGAGAAGTAGAACAGTGGAACACTTTGAAATCTTTGATATTTTATTTTCAAAATGTTATTTAAGTTTGCAATTTATTTATTTTTCTGCATCATAAACTACAAATATACTGTTGCAAAGCACATGCACAATAAACATGCATTTAATTCAATTCAATTCAATTCAATATTTTTACAACGTCAAATCATAACAGAAGTTATCTCGAGATGCTTAGAGTCTGTACAGATTACTCAAACCCCAATTGAATTTGTAATTGTATTTTGCATGCCCAGGCAGTTAAAATATGCAGGACCAGGAGCCACTTGTTCATCAATGAACATATCCAGCGGGCTTGTTTTATTGAAGTTTGAGCACAATAGCTTTTGTTGGGAGAGCTCAATAATACAGCATGCAGTGACAAAAGAGTTTTTAAAACAAAGTCCAAAAAAAAAAAAGAATTCATTTGTCATATAAAATGGTGCGGTTTCACCATTTAAAATTGCTTATTTCAACCAGGAAGTATTGTGAGGTGAAAAATACTGTGTTCTATGGTATCTTTCTTCCAATAGGGATAAAAATAAGGGGATGAACTCTCCTGGTCTCCCTGACAATGAGCCAAGAAGCACTTTGAAATATGAAATGAGTGATAAAAAAAAGAAGCCATCTGGCAGAAAAAGACACAGCAGAAGATTGTGATGGTTGGTTTCATGATTCTGTACTTACTCCTACTTACAAAACTCGGAATAACACTCCAACCAGCAGCTTGAACAGACAACTCAGGTGGACGTAACAGCAGTGTTGTGGTGATGCACTTTCAGTGCAGTGTGCTATATCAGATCACTTACTCTACATGCAATCATGAATACCTTTCCACTACGTCCATCTGATAAAGGTTTCCAGCAAGGATGATCCATTTTCTCTACTCAAGCCTCTGCTCTCTTTGCTCCTACGAGCAGAATTAAGGGAATTGAGATGTCACATTAATGATGTTGGACCCAATGGAGGATAGGGGAGCGAAATGACATTAAATGAGATGAGATGCACCTTCAGTAACTAGTAACAGGGTCCGATGTCTTTAGGAGTCGCAAGAGCACGCACGCACAGGAATAGTTTACATACACCGGCGATTTGATCAAATATAAACAACAAAACGGAGGCTTTTGCCATTTTTGCTTGACAACGGCTCAAGACTTGAGGCTCAGGGAGCGTGCTGCTGGCAAACATATACTGTAATCACTGGGACAGAGACTCCAGCCTCACTGCAGGGGAGATAAATAGACAAGATTACTAATTACCAATTTACCTGCAGCTGTGACTGCAGCACTGTGCCTCCGCTGATGTCGTCTACTTAGACGGATACAAAAACCACACCCCGCTGCCACAGCATTATCTCTCAATGAGTAAAACCATTAGTGGCAGACACTCTATTTCGTGACTCTGTGTTGGTGAGGCAGGGAGAGGTGTATAAGCATAGAGAGTGGACATTTGGTGACTATACTCATTGGACTAACATGAGTACAGAGTGGGGCTCAAAATATAATCTTTTGGATTACTACAAGAAATTAGTACAGATGGTTACACTGGCATTGAGGATACACTCAAGTGCTGAGTGAAGGGCCCAGTATGTTGTTGTGATAAATGATGAGAGTCAATACTGAGATAGAGTAACCTCTGTCACGGTTTTACCATCTGTGATGAGTTAAACAAAGTGTGTTTACCACAAATCAAAATGTCCAATCTGTTGACATAATTTTGAATGCAGATACTGAACCTGATAGGATAACATCCTCAAGCCATTCCAAGGATCACTTCAGTAGCACACTATATGCCTGTGGGAGGAGACGGTATATTCTATTACCCTCAAACTGCATCCTTGAAGTGCGTCTTTGATTGCTGTCTGATATTGTAACATTAGATCAGAGTCCTCAAGACTTTCTTTTTATCTACGCTCTTGCCAGTTATGGCAGAACGCTCTTATAATGCCTTGGAGCCACTGAAGATGAAATATACTGTACGTACATGCACACGGGGCAGGGCAGCAGGTGGTGAAGTGAGGAGGGACATCTTCCTTTAACTGGAGGACCCGGGTTTAAGCCTAAACGATGGCAAGCACTCATCCTGCTGAAGTGCCCTTAAGCAAAGCACTGAATCTCTACCAGCCTCTAGAGTGAACACATCCAGCTGACCAAGTCGGACTTGCCTGTGAAGGGTAAGCAAAAAGAGAATTTCCATAAGGGGATCACTAGAGTATCATGTAATTGTTACACACAGCGACCTTTGCCCTGCTTCTTGTTACCATAGGGACAAGGAAAATATCTAGTCAGACACTGTTTTCTGTGTATTTTTCCATGTAATGGTTCTGCACCAAAGGAAATGCCTCAGTGCATTATATACTGGGCACTTGACCTCACTCAAGTTAATATACTGTATTTGGCAGGAAAACTACAAAAAAGGGTCTCTAGAGGCGATAGTAGGTCAACAGTATATGTCATATAGAAGTGGTGTATAGAAGTGTGTGTCAAGTTTCTCTAGTCATAGATCTGTAATAAAAATTGTGTTTTAGTTAGGCGCCAGTTTAAATTTTGAAAGTTTGTATAAGGGTTTAGTACATTAAAATGGAAGTGTAAGATGGTGTGTAAGTTCTTGCAGCAATTTTTCTGTTGATACCATTTGTTACACAGATTTGGTGCAAAATTTTACCATTTTTTACCAATTGAGAATTGATAAAAATGATCAAAATCCCTCCAAAATACCACAATAAGACACCAAGACCTTGAGGAACACCAGTGAAAAAGCCATGCTGTGATTTGGTATCAAAAAAATTTTGACATTTGGAGATTTCTGCAAGAATTTAATTTTTCAACAATTGGATGGGGAGCACTTCTGTTCTGGAAACTGCTCATAAACCTCCTTATTTTCAATATACCTAGGGAAGCTATCCATCCTTTGAATGCTCTAGGTCTGTAGTTTGTGGCTGTAAAGTTTCATGAGGCTGTGATTATCCTAGAGGTCACCACAGGTTATTTTATACAGTGAGGTCAAGTTTCCAAAAAATGGTCTCACTCTAATGAAATGGCTACTATGGGGGCTAACATCATCACACATGAATCTCAGCTTTACAGTCATACCCAATTTATGTAATTCCAAGACTGTTTGGAACCCAGGGACCCCCAGTATGCAGAAATATTCAAATACACCATTTTAAAATAAGCAAAAATAACACATTTATACTGCATACAGAAAATGCTTGTTTTTTCCAAAAATTGCATGTGATTATCATAAAGTGGGCATGTCTGGAAAGGGGTACTTGTGGGTACCCATAGAACCCATTTACATTCAGATATCTTGAGGTCAGAGGTCAAGGGACCCCTTCGAAAATGGCCATGCCAGATCTTCCTCTCCAAAATGTAGCCTAACTGTAACCGGCGATCCCGCGGGTTCTAGAGGAATAAATCATTTTCAATGCATGTGGTAAAAATGATGACACACATAAAAGTGTGAAATAAATGCGCTATGAACCATAACCTGCATAATAATAATATTGTTGTTGTTTTTTTTAAGGGGGGACAGAAATAAGCTGTAAACACAATATAGACATAATCACCTAATAAAGTTGATATAGGCCTTTATTACATGGCTGTGTTGAATACTCAATTCTGATTGGTCACTAGCTGTGTTCTGTGGTCTGTAATTTCTTTATAGCAGACTGTTGATATGTATAACAGACCGTTGCTATGAGCGCAGTTCTGATGTTGGACTCTGGCGGACAGTTTTTGTGTCAAAATATTGATTTCTTCAGTAAGTAGCCGTGTAATAAGCGGGATAATGTACAGCTAGTGGGTCATTGTTGTTTTCACAACAATGACCGGCTCGCTGTTCATTATCCTTTACATTGCAAACTTGTTAGCAGTTGCCTATACCTTCTGCAGTTATGGAGCAACATTAGCATTGATCTGGAGTTGTGTTTCTGGCCACCTCGTGACTATAAGTCCAATATTCACTCTCTTTTTAGCTCTGTTTTTGGCCTCCACCAACATGTGAGAAAAATATCAGACTTTTTAGCTGCTAAATTCTCCACTATATTCAACAGCTAGTCACTAACTTTGTCTGTCTGCCATTTGGTGCTGGGCAGATACTTCACAGTGGGTACAGCTGTCTGCTGTGGCTCAAAGCGATGATGATGAGACAGTTGAGAATGAATCAAAACAGTAAGGTTGCCGTCAGTTTAAAGTCTGAGGGAAACAGAGAGTCGGGTGATAATTCTTTCTTTGAGGGTTTGTCAATATGAGCAACACCTTTCACATTACACATCTTTCATTTGATCCATTGTTAATATTGATTGGAGCAGCTTCAAATTGTATGCTAACCAATTTGTAGTCATTCAAAACACCCAGGTTAGTGTTTTTCAAACTATGCTTTTGTCTCCCTGTTTTGTCAAGGATTTTTTGTTTGTTTGTTTTTTCTCTCTTTTCCCAAGACATATCAAACCATTCTTGACATCAACATGGAGCGGAATACTATTCTAATTGTTATAATTGGCGAATACTTCACCGACCTATCAACATCCCCCTGCAGTATAGGAATCTGGCTCTTGAGGAAGCAGACCAGTGGCCACTGCCCCGGGCGTTAGGAGTTACTGATGCAAGTTAAGCTGTTGCTTGGGTGAAAAAAGTGAGTTTCTAATGGGTCACTCTACTGCATCACCTGAGGCCATGTTGAAAATACCAAGGGAATGACAGGGGATGAAGACAAGCCAGAGAAAGAGTGACACTTATTGTTATATGCTAATGGTCCTCGTGCCCCAAGGCTCACAGTTTCTCATGAGAGGACAATCAAACGACGGACACTGATGAGGGCAGTGCATGCATGCCTGTGCATTTGTCTAATTGTCTTTCTATAGTAAAGAATACATCCCTGAAGGGTTGTCTTGCTTTTGATACCTCCAGGGTTTTCTCAGTCTTAACTACATTTAGTGACAATCTCTCGCTGGTACGTAGAGGAAAATGTAGGACCTCAGGCAATGATACACATGTGGACATTTGTTTCATTTTTACTGACACTTTGTTCCCTACCGCGTACCACTCTGCCACCATCTTATCTTGCTAAACATCTTTCTTTCTTTCTTTCTTTCTTATTTTCTTTCTTTTTTTCTTTTTTTCTTTCCTTCCTTCCTTCCAAATGCTGGCTCTTATCTCGAGATGACCCAAAACATTTCTAATTATGATCCTCTCCCACAGGAATAACTGGCTGCCAGGGGCTGGTAGAGTTCACCGAACCTGCAAAGTGTACAGCTGTTATCTTTGACTGGTGTCCAAAAACAAAATTGGAGCTTTGGTAGAAGGCGGGTGTAAATTCTGTCTGCTTTAAATACAGTGGCTATTTTTTTTTTAGGTTCTGTCTTTAAGTCATTTAATCTGATGACTAGCAGAAGCAACATCTTTTCATTACAGTGAGCAATATTGAGGTTAATGCACAGAAACAGCAGGTGAGCTTATACACAAACTAACACTAATACACACAAACTCTCTGTCATTAATGCCACAAATATTTTAAAAGCCTGTCTCCTTTTGTGGTAAGGCCAAGTACAATATCACCTGATGTTTAAGAAAAACAACAAAAATGCTCGGAGTTTAGTGGCTTCATTAAACTGAAGTGGGCTGCGATGCAAACTGCACAAAGGCACAGTGTGTCAAAGAGCGTGGGCTAGCAAATTATGCTTGCAATATTCACACTCACATTTAACATTTAACAACCTGTTTTGGGTTTTAGAAGCAGGAGTTCTTAGAAGTTAGACGGAGACTGGGAATTATCCAGCATTACGTATTATTACATTCAAGCAGAATTCTTTTGGAGATTCTTTTTTCTTATCTAAGCTCTCCTTCTTCTGTTGGAAAATCACAGAATATGAAGACAGGGATGTGCATATTGTACAGGGGTAATTAACAAGCCATGCACATACGGCACCGGAAAACACTAAGAAAATTGGATATGCTCTGTTTCTCCTCTGTGTTATTTTTCAGCTCCTGGTGTTAGTTTTGTCACAATAGTTTCACTTTAACAGCTGTTTCTGTCAACAGCACCTTTTAAGAGAGACAGATGGAGTTTGTGTGTACAAAACTATTTTATCCAGGTCAAACTATGAAAACTGTGATAAACATTTAACCATTTTTGTAAAGGCCACATCACCATGAGCAACAAAAATGCTGCATCTTCTCCACAGATGGCCTGACTGCAGCGTCTGCACTCTGTCCAACAATACTGTATTTTGGTGGAGAACACAACAAAACACCTTGGCAACTGTCGTGCCGAGCATACATGCAAAACATCTTAGCCTGCTGTATCTCTGCCATGTCTGGTCTGATTCTGGCATCTCTACTCCTGGACAAAATAATCAAGTTTAGAAAAGGGCTGACTACAGGCACAGTGTTAGGCTTTGGTGGGATACAACAACAGCATGGCTGAAGTGATTTCATATCTATTTCTGACTGTGCCAAAACGTAAACAGGAACTGAGACGATTGCTCCTGCTACCTGGGTGCCATATCAATTTTACATACAAAAATTGAAAGTGTTTCCGCAGAGTCAGAGCAGCTCTGCGGTGGTCTTGTCACATCAGGTTGTGGATTTAATCACCATGCGGGGCTTACAGCACACATGTAACAGAGGAGCAACAATCACACTTCAGTTTCAGTCTTTCTTTACTGTATTTAGCTATTTATGTCATTTATTTGTGAGCCATTCGTCTACCTGAGTGTGTGTTTTTTTTTTTGTTATAAGTGGTCTTCAATTTTTCATTTCATTTAGTGGCTTCAATCAGGAAAAGTAACCTCCTGGCATGATAAAATGGTCACTTAATGTATTCTTTTACAGGCACAGAGCATACAAACTAAACTAATGTGCAACCTAGCCAGAGGACCGTGTGAAAAAGAGCCAAATATTCATTATTTCTGGTGGAACTAATGCACACCCCTGTCAAAATAGTATAATTTCAAATAAATACCCAGGACGTAAATGCATGGGCTTTAAAAATTGGCCAGAATGAGAAAATGATTAAAGGTAAACAATGGTACATGGCCCTTTTCCAGTTAACACCACCCACTGGACACAGAAAACTGAAGAACAATTTTAATTGTGTTTAATTTACGAAATTTGAAGTCAGGGGGTACTTGTCTTGTGGATATTTGCTTTAAAGCAAACATGGTTGCTCCCCTAATACTGACGGCTATTCAGTGGCGCAAATATCGACGGTGAAATTGGTGCGGCGCACCGGGGCCCAAAAAATCACCTTCCTCCACACTGAATCTGTTAAATGTACTTCTGTTACGTTGTGTAAACAAACCAAGGTGGCCACCTATCAGCTGTGCGCTTGAGATCAGACTGGAGACGTAACCACTTATCTTCTTTTGTTTCTTCTTTTTAAACAGAAAACACATGTTTAATATTGTGATATGGTGGCATAGCAATTGTCTGCTTTGCAACTGTCTGGAGTGGTTGTTAGTTTATGTGTGTGTGTGTGCGCTTGTGTTTGGGGCGAGGGCCCAAGAAAAAAATTGTACCGGGCCAATCACAATTATGTTACACTGCTGCAGGTATCGTATTGTATGTCTGTGTATGTTAGCCATCAATATTTTATGAGTGTGTGTTTCAGTCTTCTCTTGGCTTTAAGTACAGCAGAAGCAATACTGACCCAACTGTTGAGGCAAAAAACAAAAAACAGGACCAAACCCAACATATTCCTATAGAGGCCACTATTATTGGCTGGCTAAAAGCGATAATATATCAAAGAAAACATACTAAGGCAACATCGTTTCAGCGGGAAGATGACATGTTAATAATTTAATAAATGCTGTCTATTGCTGAGACACTTATCTTCAATTCATTTGAGGAGAGAATTGGTATGAAAACCCTATTTCATTTTTCTAAGCTGCACACCTGACAGCTATGACCTCTTCACGGAGCTCACATTGCTCATGTTGCAATCTAACCTTTATGAGATGCCACTTTTCTTCGTATTATCACTATGACTGATGCTGACTGCCCACACCCGCTCGCTGTCATTCATTTCATGCAACATTCAGTTCAAAACACTTCCTGGATGCCAACGGTTAAAACACGTTTCCATGCATTTGTGCAAACTTGGTATTGGTGCACTGCCTTGTGCTCAGCCACCTCCCTTTGGAAGTGTTCTAGGCATGCCCGAATGGGAGGAGACCTCGGGGTAGAGCAAGGGCACACTAAAGGGATTACATCTCCCAGCTGGCATGAAAGCACCTGGGGATCCCCTAAGTGTAGCTGCAGAGAAGTTACTTGGAGAAAGGACAAATTGGCAGCAAAGTTTACCTGGCTTCCACCAGAAACCTGACCTGAATATATGCCTGCTACGTGGATGGATAAACGGATCGTTGTGTCACCTACATAGCTGGTATAACTATTAGAAAGTTCTCTTACAGTAATATCAGCAGCCTTATTACACTAACAGCTGTAATGCTAAAGGTACAATCTCTTACCCAAATGTAAGCAACTTTCTATCACTCCCAAATTGATTGACAGCTCTTTTAATACACACACCAACATAATAAAACGACTATGAGATATTACTGATGTAAGAGAACATTTAACAACATCAGAGAACATTAATGTTTGTAAGCACAGCAATAACTCAACCTCTATGAACTCTTCAGTTGACTATGTGAATACACCATAGACTGTATATAAACATGGACAACATAACAGCTCCCAAAAGTGAAGCCAAAACATCTGGATCGCCCCCTGGTGGCTGGCTGCAGTATAGGTCATAAAGCCCGCCCCTTCCATGTTAACGGATGGGACATGGGCCAAACTAAAATGTCAAAATACACGTCAAATAATTTTTTCCTATGGATGGTTTCTGCCATTTTAAGTAGTTGTTATCAAGCTGATGTACTGTATGTTCAAAAATGTTTTGATAAGATTGGTTTTAGTTAGTTATTTGATACTATGAAAAGGGGGTGAGACGTCATGATTGGCAGCTGTGAGTCTGTCTCGCTGACAAGCTGCAGACGTGCTCGGCTCGCG